>DWNE01009285.1:0-10992 GCA_018249875.1 Cecropterus toxeus | reverse complement strand
CATAAGCTTATGTTTTAATGTAGGTTTAATTCAATACGCTATGAACGTAGAGATTTTGCAGCGGGATCTTAGACCATTAAATGTGTACCACTCTCAGGTGGCTCAATGTGAGACACACCATGTTTTTATAACTAACTTAAAAAAAATACCGGCAAATAAATCTCGTAAAGGCATGATTTATGGTGATTTTCATTGCTGAATAATTGGCTAAAACAGTGTATATATGAATATATCAATATTATTAAAGCGAGAAAAATTTAAAAACAATGAAATTGGCAAAAAATACTTACTTTTTGATTAACTTTTCTTTTAAACGCTCCTCACACAACCATTTTACATTCGAACTTAACGCAAATTGGTGGGCAGGAACGAAATGTAAATACCTCTCAGCCACTTATATTAGCATGGTCTAACAACGTCTCATTTTCGAAATTTGGCGGTGGTTAAATGTAGCTGCCCGGTTCAATCTGAGACATCCTACCGCATAATATATAGATATTCCGCATTCACATAAAGGCTGTCAGACACACAGCCGGCTCATAGTGTTCAGTTTTGAATGCGCACTTATCAGGAAACTCTCAGAAACATCTAGTCGTAAGTAAATACATAATACAATGTGTTATTTGAGATATTCAAATTATAGTTATTATTTTCATTCCATAGTACCTATTGCAGTGATCTCGTCATAGGAGAAACCTGATTACGTATACTCTTTAATCTTATTTGTTATAGATTACAGAATTAGGTAGGTATATAAAATGTATTGTCATAGTAAATTATCCTTCACTCCCTTCAAACTACGACACGGTACCCCTATGCTACTCTTCTAAGACAACAATGATTATACTCTGAGACTCTACCTAACATGTGTTGCGATAATTATTATTTACATACATATACCCTGTACATGCAGTTTGAAGATACTATAATAATATAATAATTATTCAATGAGGTGGTGATCTGTCCTATTTCTAGCATGAGCAGAAGGTGACGCCGGCCGCGAAACCCACAGAAGTTACAACGTACCTGTAAGTGTATCAGGTAGAACCGTGTTCTATACGGAGTTGGACACAGATGACAGTGACTCACGGCTCACCATCAGATTTGCTGCAAACTCGTTTGCTACTTCAATTCAAAAACTTTAACTTCCTTGCTATTGTAAGGGTGTTAGAACCTTTAACGATTCGAGCTATTAAAATATGTGTTAAACGCTTCTAGTTTGAAGGGTGTGGTGCGGAAGAAATACTTCGTTCAGACGTTCCAACCTTGTCCTCAGAGTTACAGATGTCTAATGGCAGCACTTCACTTATGATCAGGTGGTTTCCTCGGGAGTAGCATCGTATCTGTAATGAACCAGGGAAGTTCGGAGAGGAGAGGTATCACCGCCACATCTACTTCTAGCGTGAAGCAGTTCTTGCGTTTCGATGTACCTAAGGTTATGGTTGCTGGCTCACTTATATATGAGGCAACCATCTTTGTCCTCGAGAGTAGCAACGCAATTGTGATCGACTTTAGATAAAACCAATGTACCTAGTACCTACTATATGAAATTGCTTACAGATATCCGTGGACGCCAGTGGCTACTTATCATCAGGTGGACTGCATGCTCGTTTGCTATTTCAATGTGATAAAAAATCGACTAAGTGCAAGTCGAACTCGCGCATACCATTATCCGTACCATTATCAATAAACAAGGGCAAGAAAATCACGTTTGTTGTATGAGAGCCTCCCTGAAATATTTATTTTTATATACATATTTTTAGTTTTTGTAGTTATAGCGGCGCCAGAAATATATTTGTGAAAATTTTAAAGTAAAGGGTATCTATCACGGTTCATGAGATACGGCCTGGTGATAGACAGACCGACAAACAGACGGACAGACTGACAGCAGATTCTTAGTAACAGGGTTCCTTTTTTGCTCTTTGAGTACGAAACCCTAAAAAAAGCAAAAGGTGGACTGCTCATTCGCTATTTCGTCATTACAGAAATGTAAACGCAAGTACCCTTTGTGTTAGCAGTGCGACAGTTGCACCACTATAAGTTATGAATGGACCGCGGCAGGCGGTGGCGTGGCCGGCGCGCGCCACGCGCATGCGCGCCCCGGGGCCCCTAGCCCGGACTGATCCCGGACTCTAGTGATGTACCACGATTACGGGGAACTGTTGCAGTAAAATTACTATAAAATATAGGTATAACTTTCGCACTGATTAAATTAGCATAGTTTAGCGTAATGAACACCTGTTAATAACTACAAATGTATAATATGCAATAATACAAAAATATATATGTATATAAATTTATTATAGTTAGATTTGCTGTTTAATCATTCATCGTTTATCCATATACAATGATCCGCCACTGCACATACATGAAAAAATCTTTGCAAGAGGGTTACATTAAATGCCGTTTGAGTTAAACACTAGGACCTTGGGGAGAAGCACACACTAGCAAAGAATTATCGTCATGGTAAGTCCACGTCTAATGAGCCTTAAAGGCTGATATTATCCTTTATCAGCCTTCTTGGGACTGACCCAAAGCCAGTTTGGAGTGTGATTTACTACACTGTTTTTATCTACCACTATCTCATCAATTTTGGATTTCATTATTTATATTTCGGCTATTATATTTTAAATGAATAATTAAGTAAAAGTTAAAGCTTCATATGTTATTACTATTAATTATGTATTATAATGTATAAAATACATTTTTATTGGCATATTAAATAACATTCACCGGGTCCTTATATGGAAATTAAATTACTTGTGTTCCTTTGTTTTATGTATGGCTACTGAGACTTGTTCATGTTAAAGTATGTAAAATAATAATTAAACATAGAAATGTAAAAGATATAAATATAATATA
Source organism: Cecropterus toxeus (assembly GCA_018249875.1). Taxonomy (NCBI): domain Eukaryota; kingdom Metazoa; phylum Arthropoda; class Insecta; order Lepidoptera; family Hesperiidae; genus Cecropterus; species Cecropterus toxeus. The sequence goes on along the minus strand of DWNE01009285.1, from coordinate 8,130 downwards.
ATATAAATATAATATAATATAATGTAGTTAAATTAAAAAAGGACCACCCCAAACGAAGCAATCGTGAAAAAAATAAAAACATTAGTTACAACTTAATGATACGAGGGCGTGCTTGAATTTTAATGTATCGTATTTTCATCTCCGTTTTCCCGTTTCCCTGCCCTACACTGCAGCATTTTCAAGGCCACATCTTTCAGTACTTCAGTAGGCTGCAAGCCGCTAGCGGCAGCGCACGATGTCACGCGCGCGATGACCGCTCCACGCGATCGACGTGCCGACGACAACGTCGAATTACTACCGCTTAAATCTGTGCTGGTCAACAACAATTACAGGGAGGATGAAGCTTACTATCCACCGACACCTGTCTTCAACAACCATCCCTCGAGCTCACATCTGTACGACTATACGCTGCTGTCAAAGAGAACGCCGGCCTCTAAACGGTACTGTGTCCTTTATCTCGCGTTTATAATCGCCAATTTTATTTTTAAACGATGACTGGGTGTTTATTTCCTTTAAAACTTAAGTAGATTAAATTGGAATCCTTGGTAATGTAATGTTAAAACATCGTTTCCGTAGCCCTACTTTAACATCTAAACAAAGGATTCCTATTTGTACAGGTTTCAGGTGAAATAAGGTTTCGTTACAAGAATAATAAACATTAAATAGGTTTTAGTAAATAAACAGCTTTCTTGCTTAAAAACAATTAACATTCTGTTATTATTTATGGCCTTTAAATGATAATTTTGTAATTACAACAAATTAAGCGTGCTAGTTACATACCAAAGTTTGATTTAATAAGTTCGTAATAATATATTAGTATTTCTATAGTAATTTAATTTTCTGGCACAGCTACGGTATCCTACAATGATTTATATCTATTAGTATTGCTGCCCTGAATCTAATCCCTGAGGAATAATCAGTAATGTTTACTAACAAAGATTACATTTCAGGAGGATTAACGGGGTGTTTAATCTTAATCGTATTAGAGATAATGCAATGAACAGATAGTATTTAGTTAATTTCATATCATCAAGTTAATATTAGTAATAAGTCTGTGCAATATTCTAATACATACGTAGATTATACGTTACAAATGTATTAGAAAATCCACTATCTTAACAATTGCAGTTCCCCTGATATTAAGTGTTTAGGTATTCAAATGACATACCTACAACAGTTGTCGTAAACAGCATGCTGTCCGCCAGATGGTAAGTGGCTACTATCACCATGTCTGTTATTAAACCCTGATAATATTAGTTGCATGACAGCCGTAAAGACTAAGTTGGAACGCTTAGCATTGTTATAATTAGGCAGAAGCAGGTGTGGCGGCGGTGCTGCTGGAGTCGAACTACAAAATATTTAAAATAACCTATTTAAAATAACCTACCACCTGTGTAACACCTTTAGAATTAAATGCACAAAAGACAAAAAATAATTTCTGTTGGTATCCCAGGTTGCTGGCCAGATCAGCCCAACCAGCGCCTACGCCGCTGCTGACGCTGTGCGGAGCCCCGCCGCCGTCACGGAAGCGCGAGGAGCTGACAGCGCTCGCTAACCTCAGGAAGAAGGTCGCTCCAGCCCTCCTCAACCCTGACAAGTAAGAATTGTTTTATTAAACTAAAAATTTGATTTATAGATATTAAGTATTGTTAGATATTAGAGTAGGCTGAATGATTGAACCATTTTTATTCTTGAGTCGCGAGGGGAAATCGTTCAAAAGATATGGGGGATTTTTACCGCAATAAAATGGCAGAGGGCAGCCACCGGGGGGCAGTGCTCGGTGCTACGGAGAGAAATCCGGCATCTCCAATTAAACGTAATCGGAGTTCTCTGAGCGCGTTGCCCCATAGCGCTCCACAAAGGTGAACAACAGGGCCCACCGCACCGTCTGCTCTGACGACGGTATATGGCCACTTCTTCTTCTTTTTGTTCTTCTTATTGTGACTCTACACTACTGAAGGTTGGCCGTTAATTCCTTGAACCTGTTTTTGTCCATGGCCAGGCGAAATATAATTTTCCGGCATCCAGCGTGCCTCTTCCCTTCCACCTTGCCCATCATGATGAATTGGAGCAGATTAAAACTATCGTGTCTAAGCACATGGCCGAGGTATTTGTTTGATCTTACCCTTCTTGATGGTCTGTATTAGCTGTCGGGTCATGAATGTCTATGCGGCCACACTGACACATACTGCCGTCATTTCTGGGCTCGCTTGGCTGGCCGGAAGCGCCTTTTAGTCACCACTTACGACACGCAGGGGATACCGTAGCCCTGATTTTGATCCCGGAATTACAGGGATGGGACAGACTCAATCTAGGAGACGCGTGTCAAAGTAATTTAATATGGTGTATATGTCTTCATCCGAACAAAAAAGTCGTTTTTAATTCCCAAATATTAAAAAGTATTGGTACTTTTGTAACTTCGTTGCTTTAAAATACTTATTGCCCGAAAAAAAATCGTTATTCGTCTAATACTGTTTCACAGGTTTTTATTACATACCAATAGAATATTTGATAGATTTTATTTAAACTAAAAAGAAACTAAGAATAATTTAGAACAATATGAATGAGTTGAAAACGGTCTGTTTCTTATTTTTATAAATCATGTTTAAATAGTAGAATTATTAACTTCACACGTAGAACCTACTTATACTTTATATTAAAGTTGAAAGCCGGTTTGATTAAAAGCAATCTTCCAACATTTTATTTAGTTATACACTCACAATAAAATTATTAGGTAATAATTCGTACAAGCGACAATTAGTTGCTTGTTTAAATAGTTATCTTTATTACTAATAAAAACGTGGCATTTCCCATTTGGGAATTTATTCGAGCATTTTAACAATACAAAACGTCGGTAAAGTAATCATGGCGATAAATATTTGCGATTAACACTTCTTTTGTTCCGCGACACGCAACACCTTGGAAATAATGCCTATCTCAACATCAGGGGCTTTTATTTTGAACCTCAAGAGGGTTGAAATTGGTGATGTACCAGCTCATGGCTTCTAGAAAGTTATAATTATTTCGATTTAAGTTTTTATTTAAAGTTTATTAAATACTTTTACGAACTCAGCAAAGATATTTTTCGAAAGGTGTTGGAAGATTGGTTTAGACGACCCTGACTTCTGACAATAATGACTACTTTTTGTGACGACTTACTGAACATAGTATGTATGCCAAGCTGATAAAAGATAATTGTTATAATTTAAGAGAGTAGAGAACAGTGTAGATAATATAATTAAAAAAATATATATAAAATAAAAAATATATATAATTAAACTTTCTGCATAGGCATAGCACAGGCATCTAAAATAATCTTCAATTATTTTTCGAATGTTCATATTCGCAAAACATTCGCAAAATTTTGCGAATACGAATATGCGAAAATATTCATTACATTATTATTACATACGTGTAAGTTGTGCATTATTATTCCTCAACAAAGGATTTGTCCATAAAGTATATTTAAAGTAGTTAAGGCTATAAAAAAATCATAAAAGCACAAAATTCTCTTCCTGACTAGGATAGGCTTACTGCTTTAGGATAGATTCATCAATATCATACGTTAATAAAACCCTTCTTACTTTATTTATAAATCTTAGCTATTATTAAATATTATAGGGTTGTTTTCGTTACCTTCGGTTAGTATTCGATCGTTAGTCGCGGCCCTGGGCTTTCGGATGTCCCAGGTGTCACGATGTTGGCGCACGAATCATTAACTCGATTTATTAAGGCCCAATTCGATTTCGTGCGAATTGTGGCTAACTCGATTTACGGAATAGAGTAGGTATAATAGCTGTATAGTTTATTTTTTGTAATCCTTGTGTTCGAATCACGCTATTATTTTGATTTATGTTATACATATATTTTACTTGAACATTTAAAACTATAATTTACCATTACAATAGATTTATACCTTGTAAGCAATGTACTTAAATCTACTATGATTAACGTTGTGCGTTTCTGTTTTACGTTTACAATATTTATAAGAAAATACAACAAATTAATGTTAAAGGCAATTATCTATTCAACTGATATCTTTTGGCGTTCATTTCGGTTTGAAACACTGGATTTGGAATAAATTAATATAATTCAGGCACTGTAAACGCCGATTATTTTTAGGTGTATTTACTTTATCAAATAATATATAAACATAAGCTTGTATTTTTTTTGTATTGTTGCAGATATCCCTCCAGAAACAACAACGAAGCACTAAAGAAACACGACAACGAAACGGAGCCGCTCGACAATAGACCCAAACTTTTACAAAAGGTAAGTAGAACAAAATAGAGTTGGACCAGGAAAATACCACCACATGTATATGTACTTCTAACCCTTCTAAAAATGCTTCAGCGTGAAGCAATTCTAAAAGAGTGTGACTCATACATAGTACTCATACATAGTGTGACATTTACACTATGTACACGTCGTTGCTGATATGTTCATTATGGGAGACAGTGACCACTAACATTCATCTGAATGTTAGTAGTCACTGCATGCAGTCCATCTGGACTTCATGCTCGATTGCTATTTTAATTTTCTGTAAAGAAAACAAAGAAACCGACTGCTTAAAACAAAATTTTTGTTCATAGTGATATATGTATATTTAATTTAACGCTTGTGTGAGTTTGTCTAAATAGTCAAGTAAAAGTATTATGATATGTATATTTTTAGATTGGTAGATTTACTAGCTTTCATTTGATTGTAGTAATAGTAAAATATTCGTCCGTCCCTCCTTTTTCCTCTATTTCCAGGCGCCATTTTAAAAAATTATATAGCTTATGTGACTTTCCAAACTGGGACGGTTCTAATGATACGTTTTATGTCACTCAAACCGTTTCGGCTGTAGCGCGTGCAAAAGAAATGGACATACATACAATCAAACATATACACATATACACATACATACATACACATATAAATACACACATATATACACACACATACATACACACATACATACATACGCTCGAAAAACATTACTCTCCTTTGACGCAGTCGGGTAGAAATTTAATTACTATAACAGAAAACTGTAAAAACTCGTTTTAAATTTTTCAATTGCGTCGATTTTAAAAGCGCATACTTTAAACGAGTGTGAGAGGTATTTTAATTACTCACTACCTTCGACCTTATTTTGCATATCAGGCAGTTTGTGTCACGTACCACGTGGCTAGTAATTAGTAAGTATAAACTTTATTACCCATGGTCACTGCATAATGTGCTATGCCGCAATAGTTAATTGGAACCGGCAAAAGGAAAAAGTTAGCTGGGTGCTTAGGTAATAAAAATGTTAATGCACAAATTACTCGTAGCAAAACAAATAACATTGAATGAAATATTTATGTATCGTGGAATAATACGTAAAGTGAAATCATCCGCATAAAAAGCTTTTTTATTTCTTTTCCAGAAATAGACGTAGCTTAACTAACGCCTTATAAATTAAGCTGTCAGTGAAAATCAGACTGACAAAAAAATATAATTGTTGATTTTTTTTTGGGAATTGGTGCCGCGTATTATTTCATATCCATTTAATGAAATACTGTTAACTTGCTATAAATAATTTGATTTTTTTTTATAAGATTGAAGTAACAAAGAAACATTCAGCCCACCTGATGATAAGTAGCCACTGCCGCCCACGGACATCTGTAACCAACTTCATGCAGAACAGGAGTTCTATCCAAAGTCAATCACAGATGCGCTGTTACTCCAGGGGATTAAGACGTTCGTCTTTTATGAAAGTGAGCCGGCAACGTCATCCTTCCACAGAAACGCAAGAATTGCTTCACGCTAGAAATAGGTGTAGCGGTGGTACCTTCCTGGTCGAACTACACCGGTTCCACCACCTGATAAACATACCTTGGTACAAACAGACTTAAATTTTGTTTGTGTAAATATAGTGGTCGATTGAAGCACGTAGCATGCCGTAGCATGTTACGTAAAACACGTAGCATGCAGAACGTGTAGCATTTTCGTAGAGCTATAGGAAAGCTACAATTTAAAACTATGTATGTATTTAAGTAAGCTAGTTGATTTTTTGTCATATTAAAGAAATAAGATAAAAGAAGTAACATTACATTTAGTATTATCACGAATAAAATATTGCGTTATTATTAAATTTATATCGTAGTCTCGTAGCTTAGTCATAGCATCATTGTAGACTGCTACTGTGTTGTTATAACATTAATTCAATTAATTAAGGTAGTTTCGTGAATTGGATTTGATTAGATGCCAATTAATTTCATTTGCTAATGCTACTGATGTGCAGTTTCGTAGGTATATGGACCAATATAATGTAATAATTTAATTTAATAAAATAATTAAGTAAGTGTGTTTTTGTCAAAATAATAGATTTGTACTATATGCATCGTGAAAATATATACTATAATTATAATGAAAAAAAAATTGTCTAGATTGTTATTTGCCGTCGCTCTCACCGGCGCTCATATCAATTTATAAATTTTCATTTTTTCAAAGAGGAATTATAAAATTCTTCTTTGAGGATTTCTCATAGAGGAATTTCATAATTTTTTAAATTATGAAATTTGTTATTTGCCATTTTGTTCAAATTATTGAAGATTTGAAAATCAGGTTATAAGGAAGTATGTCAATTTACATTATTAAACGAATGAAAACCGGCACGGCAAGTATAAGTACAAAATGAACGGACAGATCAGACAGTAAAGTGATATAGATGAGGATAGAAGGATTCAATCTTAACCTATGATCTTCAATCTTAACTTATGATCAATCAAATAATCTTATATATCTTATAATAATCGTCCTTCTAACGAGATACAAAGTCAGTAAATATAGGGTGTCTGTAAATATAGGGTTGAAGTAAGTAATATCGGCCTTGCCGTCAATACATGATGGATGTGCACGAGTATGAGGAAGGCATTTATTTTCCATCAGCATAAAATGTTCATAATCGCGTATCTCATAAAATCTGATCTAAAACTGAATCATGATGAGTATTCTCAACCTAAATACTTATTAGGATTTAATTTTAGATTTATATCGGACGTCTTTTATGTTACAGTTTATAATAGATTGTTGGCTTTAATTAAATTTAGTACCTTTTTTATTTTGTACCTTTAGTACCTTTTTTTTTATTTAGATTATATTATTTAGATTGTTTTGTTTATTTATGTTAATGAATCAAGTTTTGGCTAACGATGGAACACTATTATTAAATAGTCACACGATATAGACGCTGTGAGTTGTGATCGAATACAAAGCGAAACAATAAATCGTTACCAGATATTTTCAATTTCAGGACTCTTACATAAACATCATATAACATAATTGAAAAATAAAAATGTATCAAACCTTTTCAATTAAAAAAGATTCTTCAATAGGAGTAAAATACGTAGTAAAATAGAGTACTTAAAATGAAAAAAAAACTCATTTTATAATAATCATTTTTATAAGTTTAAGATACCTTTATGAAGCATTATTTATAAGCCGTCAATTAGAAATTAAAATATTAGAGCCGGTGGCTTATAACCATTTTCGCAAACCGGACCCTCCGCAGCCATTTCAGAGACGTGCCAGGGCCGGAAACAGGTTGCGCCGCCCTTGACCCGATCCACCCAAATACTGCGTGACCTTAGGATCTGCCTACGAACCATTCCAGCCCTTCCGCCCGACGCGAATGTAATGGAAGGCCCATTTACATCTGATTAGCGGGAAAGGTCAAATTCGTTTGTACTTCATCTGTCTGACAAAGGAACCCAGCTGTTAAGTCGATAATGGAGGTACTCAGCTGTTTAGTCGATAGGGTCTTGCTACGATTGTAAGATAAGACCTTGTTATCAGATTAACGTCAGAGTTATTTATGTAGTACAAATCCCTTGTCTTTATCTACATCTACCTCGTATTTATTGAGATTTTGTATAACGTTATTACGCTTTCTGTATTCATTAGTAAACAATGGAATGGAACATAATATTATTTCGCCAGGTGGTAGAACCAATGTAGTTCGACCGGGGAAGTACTACCGCTACACCTATTTCTAGCGTGAAGCAGTTCTTGCGTTTCGGTGGAAGGATGGGGTTGCGGGCTCACTTTTATATGAGGCGACCATCTCAGTCCTCGGGAGTAGCAACGCATCTGTGATAGACTTCATAT
>DWNE01009284.1:0-10992 GCA_018249875.1 Cecropterus toxeus | reverse complement strand
AGTCACGAAAAATAAAAAAAAGATTATTAGCAGAAATATGTTATCTCACTCACTGGCTCACTTATATATGAGGCGACCATCTTAGTCCTCGGGAGTAGCAACGCATCTATGATCGACTTCATATAGAACCCCTGTTCTATAAATATGATGCCATAAATATGAGCCCATAAATATGATGGTATATTGATACTACAAGAATTTTTAAGGGTTTATAATAAAAGCGATATACTTACCTACATTGACCCACAATTAAAAACCAATACTTGCATTATTTCAATTTGCTACTCATTGAGAATCAATGAGTAAATTTTAGGTTTTGTGAATCCGCAATGCTCGTCATATGTTACGGTAATATTAAACAATTTAGTAGTATTTCAATTCATTGTAACACAAGTCAAACGCAAAATATTATTAATATTAAAAAAAACCATTTATGTTAATCGCCCCAAATAGTGTTTTTTTCCGGTGTAAAAAAAACCTATATTTATGCAAAAACCCAAATCAGTAAGCAGTACCAGTTAATTTGGAAAACTGACAAATATAAACAGGTAAGACAAATCTTATTTTGATATATACCGTAACATCAAGAGTCTTTTAGTTAACCTGTAAACCACTGTTAAAAAAACTGTTATTCAATAATAATAGCTTGAAACTTTGTGAGTAGGTTTATCTTGCAGAATCGTCCAACCCTTTTACTAACAAAAAATCTCCATTAAGAAAATTACAAGAATGAACGAGCATCGAACGTATCAATTTGGTATATAGGTATATATGTGTTATTCCCGCTAATAATAATTTATTTTTTATTTGAATCTTCACGCAATCTAGAGCAAACAAAAAACAACCAAAATAATCTTAACAATTGTCGGTTTGACAAAATATTAATAACTAGTAGGTATAAAACAATCTACATACATTGTCCTACAAATTAAATACTGGTTTTCTTAACTTTACGCTTGGAATTTGTCAATTCTATGGTAATGTGTCATTAACAAGTCTAGACGCATCTGATCTATTGATGCCTTACAATAGGTATGTACGGTTATTGATATTTTTTTGTAAAATATAAAAATTGGATGTCTCGACAAAAGTAAGGTATCTATGACTACCTGGTATATATACTACGTGGTGTGCTTTGTATGTCACATTAAATAAAGATTAAAATAAAAAATGAGTCGTATAAGAGTGTGGTTCGAAAACGCCATCGTAAATATTCTACAATAAATAGTCCGTTCAGGCATATGTTTGGAAATGCATTTGAACTGATGATGATGATTCGACCATTCAAAGCAGCATTACCTCTCCCTTAACAGTATTTACGACTCGAATAGTCCACCGTGGATCATTAATTCTGTTACCAACCTTTCGTATGTTTTGGATGTAACCTTTCGAGTGGCTAAATCGAAACTGGGCACGAACTTAGCGCAATTTTTGTGGGAAATAAAAGAAAATAAATTATTATTCTGAATTCACTCAACAAGTTTAATAATAAATATTTTCGATATCTATCCCGAGAAAAAAGAAAATAGCAAGAAACAAGTTTCTATACGAAATAATTGTCTTTTTCGATCGATATCCCAACAACGTTGAGCGATATAAATTGATGATAAAAAGAAGTTAATTTTAGAGCGTATAAAAGGCAGCAAAAAAAGTATCGTATCTAAATTTTCGTATAACAACGGAGAACCAAGTTGTAAAACTCTGTCCAAATGCGAGTCAGACTCGCACACGAAAGGTTCCGTATCATTGTCTTAGAAATACGCAAAAATATCAATTTAGTTGTATGGGAGCCCCCTTAGTTATTTATTTTATTATATTCTTAATACTTGTCGTTATAGCGGCAACACAAATATATCACCTATGAAAATTTCAACTTTCTAACTATCACTTAATATAATAGGCTTCCGTTTTTGCCCTTTGGGTACAGGACCCAAAAAATTTTTTTCCAATTTTGACGTTGACTTAAAATGCTTAGAAAATCTTGATCTACTATTTGAAGTGAAGCTTTTCTAGGTCTACGTTATATTAGTAATTTTCTCGTAATATCGTAATTTATTCGTTATAATCATAGCTTTCTCGGTTCACGTGCATTTCTAAGCCGATTTTACGACGTAATGGTTGGACTAAGAGTCAATAATGGTTGGACTAAAAGTTAATCGGGCGCTCTTATTATTAGAAATACATAATGTAAGTTATCTGTAATATTTCCGGCTTATTCCATGTTTTGGTTCCTGATATATTACAGATGTCGGGGTCAACATACGCAGCGTAATATTTTTGAAAGTAATATAAGTAATATTTATGAATATACTAGTTCGATATTAACTTTGGTCCAGCTACCTGCCCTTGAGCGCTCTCGTATAGTGACGCTTAACAGAATTACTTTCGCATTTATATAAGGTTAGGGCGTACAATCGAGAAACGCATAGCGACAGATTAGTTAATAGAAGAAACACATTATGCCAGATTACGCAAATTGACAGATTAGCACAATTACAAATAGATTCACTCTTTTCTTTCGCCTATTACTCTATGCACTCTATGCGAACGACATTCACACTCGAAGGTCACCTTGAGGAGTGGGAACGGGACGTAGAATTCGCGAGTATTTGATTTTTATTCGGACGATAACGACTTTGACAACGAGAAGACAACGAACTTTGTGTCTTCTCGTGATCTTGTGCTAATTGCACGCAGGATGCAACGTTTGCTAAACCTGTTGCTGGAGTGGATGCATGAGTGGCATTTGTCTTATACCGTCGGGAAGATACGTTTCAGGCTTTGCCGCTACTTTTACGTAGTCGGAAGTAACTTAGCAGCTCATAGTAAGGTATTTGGGATGTCACGTTGATTATTTGCTGGTGGTCTAGTCCGACAGGTCTGAGCTGCACGAACAATGTTCCGATCTATGCTTGCGTTTCAACTACCGATTCGTATTAAAATATCGTTGTATAATCAATGCGGCATCAGCATGGCACGCATTGGTATCAACCGCAAGCGTCTCCGTGGACAGTAGATTTTATCCGTCAGGACTATCGTGCGAGCAAACTGCTATGTAAAGTACGACGTGATGAAGACCTCGCACGGCTTTTAGCTTAGATGCGCCTCTTCACGCTCAACCTAACAGGTATTCTTTAACCGGATCACGATGACTGAATCTGTTGTAACCGTTTTTAGTTCGGTAAAAATCCCACATAAAGTTTGCCCCTCGTGACAAAAAAGGTCTGAAGAACGAAAGAACGGACCACTTCCTACAACACTAGTGAATAGTGTATTTATTAAGAAATCCGTATGGGTAAGAGGTTTACGAAGCGTAAGAACCGCATGTTATACGGCAACTTTACGCCGGGGCATAGAATGACAATCAAACCAAGAAGGTATCCTGACCTTCTTTTTTCCTAGGTCGGAACATAAAAGAAAATTACGAAGTAAGAAAAATATTATAACGAAATTGATACATTTTAATATGTTAACTATACTCATGATGTATGGTTTTGGCCGAAATTTGAAAGAAATGATAAATGAACAACTTACACGTAGGGTAAATTGGTTAATATTAATACACCACACTATGCTTGTCTATGTGTATACCACTAGTGCTTGTCAACGGTTTCTCTCCGCGGCCGCAGTTTCGCCGTAACTTCGATCTATTTTATTGGGTCGAAATATCGGTAAAATGAAATTCTAAAACCGCATGTCGTGTGTATCTGTAATTTACCAAAAAGTAAGAAAATTCGCAGAGCTAGGCAGTGATTTGTTACCGAGCGGGACTATAATCTATGTAACTAAGCTGTACTATGTACCTAAATGTATAAAATATAAACATTCGTGCCGAGGAATTTTATATGTTGCTTATTTAAGTTTTGTCATCGGAAACTTATTAAATTGCTAATCTGCCCTTTTGCGTACGTCAAAATACTAACATCTGATAATTCGCTGACATTTTATGTGTTTCTGATGTACGCTTAAACCGACGGATTCCTCCTTAAGCATATAGATAACCTGCGTCGAATCCATGTCGCTTATTGTTGGCGATCGCATAATTTCAACCTACTTACTGAGTCTTAAGACCTTACAGGACACATTTGTACGTAGCATTAATTTAGAAGATATTGTAGTGATACAAAAGATGAAAGTAATTTGTCCACCATATTCTTTCAAACGATTTCATCACACACTTTCTAAGGACTGATGATTACATCCTGCAAAAGTCCCATATGTGCTGGCCATAAATTCAGACTACTTTTTAACCGACTTCAAAAAGGAGGAGGTTCTCAATTCGTCTGTTTTTTTTGTTTGATACATCGAAAGTTGTGGTTAGAGTGGACCCATTTTGACCATTTTTTTTAGTATCTATGGAGTACTTTAAGAAATTTTCCCAACGACTATTATAAATATTATATATTTACACCTTTTAAATCTGAGGAACTGATTTTGATTCAAATTATATTGTACGCTTTACTATATCTTTTTGGGAATAAAAATTTGCTCCCTTGTAAAGTAGCTCATGAGGCATTTCGCGTCAAGCGGGCGGCGAAAAAATGTGAGGTTCTGGATTTTGTTCGTTTCGGCAAATAATTATCATTAGGTATACTTTTTTAAAACTGTGGTTTATGCGATTTCAAGATGTCAAAATTTGTTATACGATATAAATAGAAGTTAATTATTAAAAATGTGTTTTTTTTTCTTGCAACTTCGTTTATTTTTATATTTTTGTATCTAAAAGAAGAATAGAAAGATTATGTAGAAAAAAATTAATGGTATCTTGATTCATTTTGGAGATACGTGAACTAAAGTGTGGGTGTCGTATGTCACGCAGTACTGGGCGGTTTCTAATGCGGCAATTTTCTCGCCAACGTCAGAAAAAGTTCAACATGGTTGTTTCACTGTTTTTGTTGAAACTTGTGTAATATTTTATTTACAAACATTTCTTTTGTAAATAAAATATTTATAAAATATATCTTATAAAAATAAAATACATATTTAATTAAAATGTTTAGTAAAAATATTTTAATTCAATGAAATATAATGTTTTCAGAAAAAAATTCGAGTAACATATGTAATTTTGTATGCATTTCCAGTTTTTTGGTACGCGTTTTACGCCAAACGACTTAATGGATTGTGATATATGATATGATACCGTCACGTTTTCAGTGTCATGAGTTATATAATTTAAAAAAATGGCGCCTGTAAAGATGGGAAAAAGGGGAATGAAAGAGGAAGAGTTTTTTTTATTATCACGTCGATAGGGGTATCAAATGAAAGCTAGAACATAGACAATTCCAAAAATGTTTATATTATAATACTTTTATTTATTAATTATTTATTGCAACAAAAAACCAACTGCTTAAAAACAATTAACTTAAAACGAAGACAATGAATTCGTTTTTAAGCAGTCGGGTTTTTGGGTTAACATTTTAAAAAATTGGTCTTTTTCATTAAACACGTTAATTTCTAATTCTAAACAAAAGCCTAAATATAAACTTTTATGTAATAACTTTAAAACTGGAAGGGACCATACAAAGTTTCAAACTTCAATTTACCCCGTTACGGGCGAAGTTTCTTGAAATATTTTAGTGCTTCCCTACGTAACATAAAGTACGTTAATATTAGGTCAGAGGTTAAGGTCTTTTTTGCATAATTTGATTTTTAAAAGCGTTGAGCCAGGTCAATTTCAGTGTTCAATTTTTGTGAACAGAAGACTAATAATAGTAATTTTACTACGTGTACACATAGTAGCCCATAGTTATATACATAAAAAATGCTTTCCTTACATGCCTTATTCTCGCGCGTATACGATAGCAGTTGCTGCACACCAGTCGGGCCAAATATCATAATCTACTGTATAATTTTGAAACCAAAGTGTGGAGTATAATACGAAACAAACTAATTAACCGTCAAAAATGTGTGGCAGTTTGTACATGCTAAGTAAGTAACCTATTCTGTCAGAAGATTCCGCCAAATGTATATCTTCTATACCATACATGTTCAAATTATGCATCCTTTTATGCTATGACAAGCCAATTATATCAGTATTAAATGCATAAAGTTTTAAATAAATTTATATTACCAATTATTAATATTTTGGTACCCTTCTTTTATGTGAGATTACGAACTTAAAGGTAAATAAGGATAAGGTAAATAAGGATATTGTCGTGATTTTCTAGTCTGAGGCCTAGTTAAAAAAAAATAAAAATATCAAATTCAGTAATTTCTGCGCGATGCGCGAACAAAGCAAACCTCTTTCAAGTTTTACCAAGAATATAATTGTGTAAATATCTTCGTGATCTGTAAACTCGTTAATACAAAATCAAGTCCCTACATTAAATATCGTATATTAATTACGTTGTACGGAATTCCACCACTTTAAAATACACATAAAGGATTTTGCAATTAATAAATAAAACAACGTAATCACAAATTTATTGAAGTTTCTTAATTTCAATATAAGTAGGATACATACATGACGTTTAAAACATGAAAATTTTCCAAAATCTTGATATTTTCAAAGATATATACTACAAACTACTACGAACTACAAACGGTTGCTCGTGCACACTAGCATAACAAAATAATACAAACGTTTATACCTGATCTAATCTTTAACATCCTTTGAGGCGGTGGAATACTCGAAAAATCCTTTCTTACTAGGAGTCTACAATATAAAATTAACCTATTGTCTACATTTTATGTTTATAATATAGGTACCCGTCGTTTAAGCGATGCGGTGATTAGTCAAAAGTGAAAATCGTTTTGCTTTTATATTAATAGCAGATAGATTTTAATGGTTTTACAACTGTCAATCTAAAAATTAATTCAAACTTAGAAGGAGCATGTTCCAAGACAAAATAACGATTTTGTCGAACCTTAGGATGACGCAATAATTGTCACCCGATGTTATTTGACTATATTCTTTTTTGAAAATGAAAAAAGTATGTAGGTATATATTGCTTTTAGATTTTGTTTATTGTATTGATGTTAGCCCCGGATCTTCTTTTATTTTTAGGCGGGGCAAAAATTTGAAAATGCTGCCCTGCCCACTTGAATTTCTTTTTACCATCATTTCAGTCATCAAATATCCAATAATTGGTGATCATCAAAACGTATACGTGTCAAAAGTTCCACTTCCTACTGACAAGGCGTCCCAATGGTCAATGTTAAATCAGTGACACTGTTTCCAACCTGTAGCAAGGCAATTATCGTATGTCAGCGTAAAATTATTGTATTTTGCATCAAATTATAGTATAAGTACAATAACAAGACTATATTGCTGCCGTCAATAGCATAGTTGCAATAAGTCGGATTTTTGGCAAAACAAAGTTATATATAGCCGTGATCACGATAACGAGATCTATATTTTCATCTAACCCATTCGTTTGTAAAGTGTTTAAATCCAAAGTTAGCAATTAACATTTTGCAGTAAGTCGAGCGTTTTTGTAAGCTCACCATGCATGATAACCGTGGGTACACTTACTGCAATAGATTTTATTCAAAGCCTCTCGGCCAAACTACAGTATGACATCTATACCATTAATATGTTAAGTCATAACTGTTATAAAAAATGATATGACTGCCGAGCAAATAAACACTAAGAAGATATACTGTTTTATTCCTTAGCAGTATCCCAATATTTACTAAGTTAGTAGTCTACTGTCAAAAAAGGTATGCTGCGATACTCTCATTATGTTTAGTAGATGTCATGACCATTACTTTCAGGTCACATAAAATAGAGACAGTAAGATGCTATAGAACATTGATGCTTAGTAAAGATCCAAACGGAGGTTGCAGATAATACTTGTCACAAAAACAGTAAGTGTGTTTTTTATTGTATGTATGCTAAGTAGCCATATAAATTTAAACATTTTATAAGTATTATTTTATCAAGCTAGTATTGAAAATAAAACAATATTCACTAGGTTTTACTAATGTATTTGAAATTTAATCATGCAATTACTCTCTTATTTAATTTAATTGAGTCAGCCTTCCCAGTAAACAATTGGCATAACCGGGAATTAAGTTTTCTTACAAACAAATCCACTCAAGTTAACTTACTATGTAATAATCAGTCTTTTTGACAGTAATTATTTAAGAAACACATATACTAGTGCGAGTAAAACTTAATAATCTAAGTTACCTACATTACCGAAGCTTTACATTTCAATGTAACAATTATTTCTTTGGTCTCAAATTAACACTTCTTAGAACTTCTATCGAACAACATTTAGGGATATTATTATTATAGATATATAAGTCATAAATAACAAGTTTTAGGCACAATCAAGAATTTTGTTTCCTTCATTAACCACTAAACTTAATTTACCTTAAAAGTAAAGTAAAGTATTATTCAGTCTTCTTAGTAGTAATTATTTTAAAAAGTCATAGATGTTAATGTCGCTCAAACAAAATAATCGAAAGTAGCTTTACATAACTTACATCATCGTATTCTTTGTTTAAAATGTGGAAAATTTTACCTTCAATTCTTCTGGTCATGTTTTCTACTTACGTCTCAGCTTAGTAATCTTATTTCATTTTCGTAAGCATCGAATGGTATCCATCCTATGGTTTAGGCTTGTAGTCCCCCTGCATCATCAGGTTTTAAAAGCTGAAGTTCAAAGTTTTCGTCTTTATGTCTTTGCTAAGCAATTATATTTATCCGCCAATTAGCTAACTCCTACTGTTTAGGCATGTAGGCAATACAATTCTTCAATCATGTTGATGTGGGGGTACCACATCAACATGATTGAAGAATTGAATTATTATTTTATATTTGCTTTATCTTTCAATTAATACCTACTTAAAAACCAAATGACAAACTCTTACGGTTCATACATTCTTCAACCCTAAAACATCAGGGTTAAAAAGTTGAAGATTTTATTTGTCGTCTTATTTCTCGGCTCAGCAATTTTATTATATATCCGTTAACACCAAGTAGCCAACAGTTATGGTTGCGATTTTTTAAGGTTTTGATTAGCAGTACCTCTGTCAACCAACTAACGTTCATTCCAAGATTCATAAAAATGGATTGGGACGTAGCAAAATTAACCCGAGTTATCTGAAAACCAGTAATTGTCTTGTCGGTTTCCACCCTATAACTAAAGTACCAATCGTCAAACTATACCCATGACCAGGAAAGAAAGTTCTGTTACAAAATTTTCTATCAAATAAAGGAAATAAAATTGAAATCGGTCAAGAAACAATAATTCAAGGTTATTTGAAACTATGTTTTTTTATTTTACGGGGAAACTGCTGAAATTTTTTCATTTTTAAATGGGACCCTGTGATACTAGCCGCATACAAATACCATTTAAAATTTGTCAGTCGGTTGTGAGATCGCAAAAATTCGCCGAACATGCATGAAAATGCGAAAATGAATGACGATAAATAACCCCTTTACTGTAGGAAGGCGCGTAAAAACGAGATATCTTGTGTCTACGTAGACAAATTAAAAAAACCGGCCACTTGCCAATCACACGCTTACGAAGAGTTCCGTACTAATTCCGTATTACCTATAAAATACGGCAATAAAATTACGCTTCTATGGGTGCTCCTCTTGAATATTTATTTTAAAGTAAATATATAACTACATATTCATATTCTCTTCGGTTCCGTTTTTATCCTTGGGCACGGAACCCTAAAAATGGTAAGACAAAATCAATACATCCATCCTATAAAATAATGCTTTACGAGTATTTTGGTTTATAAAAAAATATGTAACTGAGGTTTATTGAACAATTATTGTGATTAATGAATATGAACATACCTACATCACGCAAGCGTGTAATGCATTAAAACATGCAATATGTAATGTTTGATTTACTTAGTATTCATTTACTTTTAAAATATGACTGTTTTAATTATTCGATAATAATTATTATGTGATGTGGTAAGTATGACGCGAATACGTCTTTGGTGCAAATATCCACCGTAATAGCGATTATTAGCAAAGTGGATCGGGTAATTCTAGTCATTGAAACAATTTAATGCTGCACTTATATGTACATATATTTATCGTGGTGGATGAACGCTGTCAGATATATTGACAGACATAATTAAGATTCATTATATTTATACTTAGTCATTGTGCTTAACAGACTCGTGCCATACTACACACCGTCTGTTGCCTTTGGAACAAAGAGATAATAAGGCTACAGAGTTGTCATTGTCATAATTTTCATAATCATACATATAGGTGTCCCAAAATTAACGCAAGATTTGAATAAAATAGAAAACACAGATTTTAGTATTCTCATTGTTATTAGGGTTCCGTAGCCAAATGGCAAAACTCGGAACCCTTATAGATTCGTCATGTCTGTCCGTATGTCACAGTCACATAATTCGGAAACTATTAAGACTACAGAGTTAAAACTTGGTGGTAGAACCAGTGTAGTTCGATCCGGGAGGTACCACCGCCGCACCTGTTTATAGCGTGAAGCGGTACTTGCGTTTCGGTGGAAGAGTGTGGTTGCCGGCTGAATTGACTTGCATTGGAGGCGAACATCCAAACCCTCAGAAATAGAAACGCATCTGTGATCGACTTCAGCTAGAACACCTATTCTGTATGAATTTGCTTACAGATGTCCATGGGTGCCAGTGACCACCTACCATCAGATGGACTGCATGCTCGTTTGCTACTTCAGTCTGATAAAAAAAAAACCCTTAGGGGTGGCTGAGTTTCTAAGATTTATTTCTTATCGCTCACGTACACCATAAAAAGAATTCTTCTAGAGTTCTAAAAATTTAGAGTCTAAATAGATATATAAATCAGTGAGTCGAAATTGTCTTTTATATATACAGGGTGGACCAAAAGTCCGTTTATATTTGAAGTGATGATTAAAAAAAAAAACTAATTACTGTAGATTAAAATTGTTTATTGTTTTCTATCGTAAACAAAAGGGGAAGTTATTTCTTAAAAATTACATCATCCATATGCAATCCTTCGTTAATCTGGCATTGCTGCAATCTAGAGCGGAAATTTTCGATAACAGCTTTACA
>DWNE01009283.1:0-10992 GCA_018249875.1 Cecropterus toxeus | reverse complement strand
AATGCGCTAATCTCGAGAGCTATTGGTGCGAATTGAAAAAATATTTTTGTGTTAAATGGTAAATTTATCATGGAAGGCTTTAGGCTATATAACATCACGCTATGTTTCTTTGTTTTTAATAGATTGTTCTCTAATACACGCGAGTGTAACTGCGTGGCACAGCTAGTAAAAATAAATATATAACTAGCTCATCTATCTAACATGTGTTGTACTCATGTCTTAAATTTTAAATTATATAATGTTGAAAACAAAGATTGTATTATCGCACTAAGAAAACAAAACCAATTGATTAAACTGAATCTATTTAAACCAATTTACAAATTTCATTCAATTAATCAATTTGATTTTGAAGGATGTTCTTATGTCCTTCAAAATTTTGAACAGGCAGATACTTGAAATATACACATAATGTTATATATTCACTTGTAAAAGAAATAATTAAATTAAAATAAAATAAATATTTTTAAGGCTCACATATAAAAATTTATTGCCGATTTTTTTATAAATAATGGTCCGGACCCCTTATGGCACTAGGCTCGTTTTTGTTTACAAAATTGAAAGATTTTTACACTGTCTAAAAGTGTTAAGTATAATAATTATGACTTTCCTGTGAAATTACTCATATCTTTATTACAACCAATCGAATTATCTTGGTATATTTACCCACCATCGGCGAAAGGATAATGTTTTTAAGCATATGTATTATTTGAATATATGTCCATAGCTTTGGTACTACTCTAGAGCCCAAACGGCTTGATGGATTTTAATTTTACTGTTGTTGTTAATCAAAAATTTCAAAAAAGAATATCTTAATATGTTTCTCATGCCATTATAGCATCTTGTAATATATATTGTCTGTTTTATTATGTTTCGTTATTTAAATATCGTTATTGTAGTTCTTGTTTTTCCATCTTCACTCAATTACTTTAAAGTCAGTTAGTTTAGTTTAGTTTAATCAATTAGTTTTAGTTTTTTTTTCATAATGATTTACTTTATTCCGTTTAGTAGTATCATAAACACGTAAACTATTTATGCGTCGCAATAAAATCAAGTCCATTGTCTTTCATTATGACGCGAAAGGGCGCGTTTTTGCAGCCGATCCTATAGCGAGTTTATGTATACCGTAGTGGCGTGGCCGCCCGAGCGAACGGGAGAGGTCGTTCACCCCGCTGCACCCTCAACCGTTATCGTCGATATATGGCAACTTGCTGCAGGTCGTACTGTATAGGGGGTACGGTTATAATGATCAAATCCTTAGCGTAATGTAAATGTAATTACTAAGTTGATCAAAACAAAAAATAAGCGTAAATACGCAGTCTTAATTGGATCGGATGATGCTTATTTTTAAGATAATTGAATGCTTTAATGTGTCTATTCCATAAATAAATCAGTTGAATGTTGGTTCAAATTAGGCCATTCTAACGTTAACAGTGTCATTGAATTACATATGCCAATGTGCACCCGACACCATTGTCTAAGTAAAAACTATACGATACAGTAACCTTAACAGTCGGACCTTATGTGAATTATCTCTAAGATACACCGATTCACGGAATGTAGACGGATTAGCGAATTTAGTACCAATTTAATCTTAGACGATTGTATTATTCATTACAAAAAATATTACCTTAAATGTTTTTTACAAACTATTACGCTTTTCTCAAGGGTGTTAAAAGCTTTCATTGGAATCATAAGCTGTAAAATAAAGTCTAGTACCCATAACATAAATGCTGCATCGTTTTAGAGTAGGTATTACATAATATTTACTCTGAGATCATACGGCACTGCGTTAGCACAATGAGTTGCGGAGCAAGGAAAATGGTGATATGAGAACTAAATATTTGTATTCTCTCTTTCAAAACATTTAATAAATGTAACAACGCTATTATGGGACGTAATCTTAAAACAAAATAAGGTCCCTAGACCTTACTTTGTTTTGGGCGAAACCTTAAGATACCGTTCGTTGTGGGAAGGATCTTGGGTTTTGGGGGATTATTACTCCACTTAAACTTCCCCGGTGGCCGTCCACGGTGCTGCAATTGGACTCAAAGATTTCCAAAGGAATGCAACTGGAGTTCTCTGAGCGCGCGTCGCTCCTTCAAGCTCCGCTCAAGTCATAATTTTCCCGTAGGAGAGGACTATGCCGTAATCTCCGTACTAAGAAGTGCGTGTTGCGTGCGCAATAGATGCGGGATTTCGCAAAAAAACGTATGGTACTATGCATCCCCTGGAATGAAATATTTTTAGTACCTTTCAACGTCATTTTAAGTCGAATTGCAGTAAAACTTCAACTTGTTTGAAACGAGATAAGAATTTTCATTAGAATCAGAAAATATTAAATTAACACGAGAACAATAATCGTTGTAAATAAATTCGTGATAGGCGTAAAAATCTTTTGAATTCGCGTTACTTGAGTCATGATGTGTGCTGGTTATTAGCTGTGACGCAATGCATACGACCTACACTACAACACACCGGTTTTTGTGTTAAACAAGGCAGCATTGAATATGTATTAATATAAACATAAGCTTTAATTTATACATATTTATATGACTTCAAAAATGTATGCTATATGTTATTCAATATATATATTAAATAAGACATAAGTAAATCTGCAACAATATAATAGTCGTATTACTTTTAATGGTTGGTTTTTTATTTAAGAAAAAAAACAGCCTTAGATGGTCTGTATCAAAATTTATACAAGAGTATGAGTGGGATTGTGGACAACATTTAAGGAATTTTGGCGTACGAGGCTTCTGTAGTCCGAGGGTATTATATCACAGGCTTATACAGCGTTAGTTACGCCCATGTATAAAATATGTCTTTGCAGTAATGAGAAACAATATTCATAAGAATGAAGTGTGGTAATAATCGACGCCAATGAATTCTAGCCAGGAACGTTCTTTGAATTTATCCACTCATAGCAACAAAAAAATGCAGATGAATTGAGAACCTCCTCCTTTTTGGAAGTCGTTTAAAAATCAACGTTACAAAGTATTTTTGTGTAGATTTAACCTGGATAATCTTAAAAAGTTCGAGTGTTTATTTTTTTGCTTCCGTTTCCCAATTTAAGCGTATATTTCATGTTGGTGTTGAATAAAAACAGCATTCTTAGTTAAAAGTTGTTCGTAAATGTTTAAGTTTTCCTCGAATCATTCGAAGGTCTGCCTGACTTGACCTACGTCTGCTTGCCGCGAATCATACTCGTCAAAGTCATCACTCAGTCTTATTGACCGTGTATCGGTTCCAAGAAGGAACGGTGACGGCGCCGTTGTATCATACGCTGACAAAGTTATTTTCTGTACAATTAGTCACGCGTGTATCCGCCGCGGACTGGACGCGCGCGAGCCCGCGCGTTTACATCGAATAAAACTGTGTAAAAAGTGCCCTACATAATGGTTAAACTGCATCTAATTGAACTCGTTAGTGCTCCATCATACGTAGTAATGTAATGACCAAACTCAAACTATATTTGTTCCGAGATAACTAAGATTCATCAAAATTTTAGCGCGGATATATAAATGGTGCTGCAAGGACTACTTTTCCTATTATGTGTGACATTGATGCGATAAGAAGTGTAACCAAACATAAATTCATTCTCTTCTCCGAACACTCAATAAGTGTGCAGTGAGCTAATAATAGAAGTATCTGTTTTAATAGTGCTTAATTTTAAACCGTAAGACTGATTTGCTCAAGGAGTAGTAACTTAGTGTAAGTAAAATTTTATTTCTTGCGTGTATACATTTTGTTTAGTGTAGATTTTGGTAAAGTCGTCTATTAATCTATGAACTATGTTCTTTCTAAAGTTTTTATCATCTTGTGTTACATGTGTTCAACTAAAAATATATTGAGCATTTGTACGGTTTAGAAAACTTTCCCTGTTAAATATGTATATAAGAATAATACCATCATATATATATATATGAAAATAAATCAACCCATTATTTCCCACTGCTGGGTACGGGTCTTCTTTCAAAATGAGATGAGATGAGTTTTAAGCCATAGCCCACCGCGCTGGTCAAGTGCGAACTGGTAGACTTCGCACACCTTTGATAGCTCTTTTTTTAGAGAACTCTCAGGAGTCTCAGGTGTGCAGTTTCCTCACGATATTTTCCTTCACTGTAATACGGTGATAATTATTCTCTAATACCTTCTACTAATTTCTTTCTAAAAATCAGTAGTGCCCGGGATTCGAACCACGGACCCTAGCAATGGGATGAGATGCCGAGTTTCAACCAAGGCTCAATTAGGCTTTCGCTGCTTACTGCTGAATAATATACCACGCTGGGAAATACTGGCACGCAGTCTTGATATGACTATTCACAAGTAAAATTATGATTGAAGACCGGACGTCGTGTAGGTTCACAGCTGTAGCGTAATATCCGTAAACCTACGAACATAATTCATATACGAATTACTATCGCTCAAGGCAGACTCATTCATGCTATGAATGGTAGACTAAGTATAGTCTAGTAGTCATCGTAGTAACGATGGTCAGAATTATGCGAACCTTGTAAAAATACTCGACATGTTTTTAGGGTTATTTGCATAAAAGTAAAAACCACTAAAAGACCTATTAGGTATTAAGCCTCAGATGTTTGCAGCATGTTACAATGTTTCATCCCTTGAACTCCGTAATAGACTGACAGTATTGAATATTTTAAATATTACAGTGTTTGCATACGAGTAGTAATATGTGGTCGTAGTATGGACGCTATAACAACAAATATTATTAAAATTAAGAAAAAGGATAAAAACAAATATGGTGTCCATACTAAGTACCAATTTTTCGGTTTATTTAACAAGCATTTAATATTTACCAAAGATGTTGCTATGATAACAAATACTTAAAAAAATAAAAATTGGTGGAATGGAACCTTCCGCGTAGCAGTTTGACTGCCATTTGGCATCGTACTGTTTTTTAGTTCTTAATTCTTATTCTTAAACGTTTTAATGCAAATTGTTGAAATTGAAGACCATTTGACAGTCATTCTTACTATATTCATCTATACATTAAAAAGTGATTATTGTCGTGTCTGTCGTAACAAACACATTGAGGATATGACTAATCGTAATGATTTCATCGTCTTTATTAATTTTATGGATGTGTTTAAATACAATGTTGGCTTCCTATTCAGCTTATTGTTTTTAGATTAGATAAATTTTTACTCGCTAATTTTCCTGTATATACATTTTGTATTTGTAAAGCATATGACCTGTTTAATAGTTACCAAGATTTATACAGAGAAAGTAATAACCATTTTAGTTCAGAAGATCATACACCATAATAAAGGTCTTTGTCACATTTTTTAAAATTATTATTCTGAAGATAAATAGTCACCTAATTAAAGTCGGTTAGTTGAGTTGACTGGTCGAAAAAACTAAGATTTAAATAGGGAAACTGACCGTCATTTTTTTAAATCCGGTTCTAGGCCTACTGTAGGCGATATTACGGGTATGAATATGCAATGTTTTTGTGTAGTGGCATGCTGTGCTGGACGATGCGACCTCGTTTACTGTGCGTGGGCGGCGCCCTTTCTATCCCGCGCTCGCTCCCGCCCACAGGTGGAAGCACTGTAGTACTATGGTTTATGAAACCATACGCACACCTTTTACTAAAAAACAGTGAAACATACATTGACCAACATTAGAAGGTGTCCGGTCTGTTTCTTACTAATTAATTTAACAAACATGGGTAAATAGATTTTTACGATAAGGAATCTACCCTTATAGATTTTAAATAGGTACCTAATCGATCATTTTAATAAGTCGATAAATTTGTTATCGTTTATCAAAGGGTTTATTAGACTTTTAATAGGAAATGTAAGCGAATTTGCGTTATATTTGATTAAGTACTTACTTAGTTTATACATTTAAATATTCATGAGGTTTCGTGATTATTGTTTGTTTATTTTTAAGTACTGTCTTACATTAGGAATGCATACGCCAAGAAAATTTTATGATTTAAGATACCTTTTCTTTTTGTTACAGTAATTTATTAAAAATCGAAACGAAACGAACACAAAATGAACACGCACCGATCGACAATATTGCTATGCGTGTGGGTGGGGCTGTTCCTCTCGTGTTGGGCTCAACGCGTGGAGCAGCTGCTCGCCCAGAACCCGTGCTCGGGCAAGACCACGTGCAGCGAGTGTGTGCGCACCGCCACCTGTGCGTGGTGCTTCGCCGCGGACTTCAACGGACCCAGATGCTTCAACCCCGCGATGGAGGGCGGCACCGCTGGCTGCGATGAAGCGTACATCTTGAATCCCGACAATCAGTACTCGATCGATCCGATATACGACAGAGAGCTCACGCGAGGTAATATTCGAGAATTCTTATGTGTTCTGCTTCGATCACTAATTTATATTAGTGATCGAAGGTGTTCTGTTATTTTATTAGCTATGCCCCACGTACTCATCCGCGTTTAAAGAAACGCAACATAACTTTAATTAATAACATTTGATATGGTAGATATAATTTAATGAAATAAAGAGTAAATGTACACAAATGACATCAAATTACCATAATTATGTATAATATGGTACTAATATACATTTTTTATATGTATTAATGAGAAACAGATAACATGTGTTTCATTTTGATCAATATATGTACAGGATGAAATTTGCGAGTGGATATAAATCTTAGGCAAATCTAATCATTAGGTTTTTATAAAAACTATTATTTTACAACGTTATGTTCAATCAATGAATGACATGTATTTTTTTGTAGCCCGAAGCAGAATGACCATGGAATCCTCTTACCACGAAGAATCTATGAGCTTTAGTGGAAGCAGTAGTGGCGGCAGTAGCGTGAAGGGAGCAGGTGGCGCCGCCGGTGGCGAGAATCTGGTTCAAATCAAACCCCAGAGGGTCCAACTGCGGTTAAGGCAGAGTAAGTTGCCATATCTTAGCTTTGATTAAATAGTGACTTTACAAAAAAACACATATTTTATAGGAGAGTCAAGTAAAAATGATTTTTGTTGTCCTTTTAATTAACGAAATTAAAATAATTTACTTATATATTATATATTATAAGGCAATTAACCACGATGTAGATGTAGGATTTCTCCTTTTTTGGATAAACTGTATCTTATTCTTCCAATTGACGACATGTAAAGCAGTGGTTTAAAGCCTAGAATGATCGAGGAAAACTTAAAATGAATAATCCATCGTAGTAATAAACGCGTTAACAAGTTCTTAGTAAATGTATCATCATGGCATCACTGAATTAATTCGTCATGAAATATACCTTGATACATCATATTGTGTGCAATCATAGCATGGATTTGTTAGAAAACGAAATGTTGAATTTAATAAAAAATATATTAATCAGCAATATGACGAACTGTATTCGCTTGTACAATAACGTACCACAAGAAATGATCGTAACTTCTAAAATAGTTAAATACATTAAAACGAAAAACCCGACTGCTTAAACCTAATTATTGTTTATAATGATATATTTTAACGCTTATATGTTTTTTTCCCAAAATAGACGAGTAAAAAAATTATAATGTACATATTTTTAGATTTGTCTATTTACTAGCTGTCATTCGATACCCATATTGTCGTAATAGTAAAGGATTTCGTCCCTCCCCCCTTTTTCCTCTATTTACGGGCGCCATTTAGTAAAAAAATATATAGTCTATGTCATTAAGCAAACTAAGACGATTCTTATGATATGACATACATAATCCGTCCAGCCATTCGGGCTGTAGTGCGTGCCAAAGAAATGGACATACATAAAAACATACATACGATTGAAAACATTATCCTCCTATTGACGCACTGATACGAATACGAATCTAAAAATATATATATTTTTTATACATTTACTTGACTATTTTGAGAAAAACTTATATAAGCGTAAATTAATATTTAATTTCATTTTTATCATAATGATCAAAAAATTCCTTTTAAGCACTCGGGTTTTTGTTTTAATGTTTTTATCGATGTTGCTAGTTGTATTGTATTTTATTATGGACTTAAGACAATTTAAATTTCAGATCAAATGCAAAAGATGACGTTCGCGTACGCGCAAGCACAGGACTACCCCGTCGATCTCTACTACCTTATGGACCTAAGTCGGTCTATGAGGAACGATAAGGAAAAACTGAGTACCCTGGGTAGCTTGCTGTCCAGCACCATGAGGAATATCACGTCGAACTTCCGCATCGGTTTCGGTTCTTTTGTCGACAAGCTAGTGATGCCTTATGTGTCGACCGTGCC
This sequence comes from Cecropterus toxeus, assembly GCA_018249875.1. Taxonomy (NCBI): domain Eukaryota; kingdom Metazoa; phylum Arthropoda; class Insecta; order Lepidoptera; family Hesperiidae; genus Cecropterus; species Cecropterus toxeus. Next base: position 2,755 of record DWNE01009283.1, on the reverse strand, counting down.
GAAGAAGTAAGTAAATGAAATATTTATAATATTCCAAAGGGTGCCTGAAAAGAATTGTATGAAATTCACAAATTAACATTATAGTAAACTTTTTATTCAGAAATATAACTTATTGATTTGTTTTTGAATTTTTTTTGATTAAAATCTTTAAGCTTTTGACTTATATATATTTTGTTATTGGCCGGCGCACTTCGATTATTTTCTAAATGGATGTCTTGTATGTATGTCAAAAAGGATCTAAACTTGTGTAAAGTCTGTGGTAGTCATAGAAAAATAAATAAAGTATAGACATAATTATGCCTGCAAGTAGATTTTGTTACGCGTGGTTTACGACTTGGTTTACAGTTTGCGATTGAACCCAGAACCTCTGACCAATGTACTGACTTGTTCTGACTTTTAGTACAGTGTGTAACTGTGGTATAGTACCTACAAATCCAGTGACAAATATATATTGTTCTTTATTCTTAAGGAAAATACAATATTCAACTTGTACATTTACTATCATGTAGTAATAATATCAGCAAAATTTCTAATAATATGTGTTCGTGAAATTCTGTATAAATAATGTTTTCCATTTACACTGAGCGAATAAATATTGTAATATTAGTTTCTTATACAATTGTAGTCATAAAAATATAATTTTCCACTCGTCTCTCGTCGTCATTACACACTGCTATCATCTCTACACTAATCGTTTTATAAATAAACTGTTGTATTAATTATTTTTAATATAAGATATGAATTTTTTACAGTTTGATTTCACCGTGCGATGGATGCGCGGCGCCATATGGTTATCAGAATCAAATGTCGCTTAGCAAGGACACAGATTTCTTTGATGTAAGTATACTCGTACTCATAACAATGGATTTTAAACTTTAACACGTGATAATAAAACATTTAAAAATGTAAGTAGAGAACAGACACATATACAGATTGTAAGATATCTAAGGTTCCTAATGGAAGTTAAAGCCCAGGTTTTAAAGTGCTGTAATAAAATTCATAACAAGAAGAAGAAGCCTAACACAAGAAGTGTTAGGCTAACTAGGCTCTCACTGGTTTTAGTCATTTTTATAATATGGAAGTATCAAACGAGCAAGCAGCTCATCTGTGGTAAATAGGCTCTGCCTTTTGTGGACAACTGTAATTACTCGGATCAGAGTTTTACCTGAGGTTAGCGGCATTCGTTGCTACATTTGAGGACTAAGTTGGAAGTCCTTCGCGTACCTCATACTTCAAGCAGTGCATCAGCTTCAAGAATATAGCAGCGCTGTGATATTGTGCAAACAACAGAGTTTTTTAAAGGAGAAGCAAGAAAAAGAGATAAAAATATATAAGTGTTAATTTATTTATAAAAAAAACTATATATATATATATTTATAAAACTTTACTAATATGAAAAGCTCAAAATACATGGCATAAAGTAATTTTGCGTGTTCTTGTCATCAGAAAGCAGTAGCTCGTGCGAACGTGTCTGGCAACCTGGACGCCCCGGAGGGTGGTTTCGACGCGATCATGCAGGCGGTGGTGTGCAAGAACGAGATCGGCTGGCGCGAACACGCTCGGCGTTTGCTCGTGTTCTCCACTGATGCTGGCTTCCACCACGCCGGGGACGGAAAGGTATCATAACTTTTTTTATAAACATAAACACTTTCTACACCCATAGCCACAGTAGGATTTTCTCCTGTGTCATGGGTGCCATGGACACACAGAGACGAATACACAAACAACCAGACCCAGCAATCTAAACTCTTTATTCACATTGTTGTCTGGCCGGGGATCGAATCCGTGACCCACTGCGTTTCAGACCGGCATGGTGACTGCTCCGCCACGCGGGTCGTCGGATAACTGACCCCTCTTCCCCCACTCTAATGACTGATATCGCGTTTTTGCTAGATAGTTGTTATTTGTGATCCTAGTAATCTTAGTAATCAAAGACAAATACATAGGCACCCAGAGCCAGGAGATCAAAATGTATCATTCTGTCTGGACTGGGATCGAATCTAAAGCTCCGCCAAGAGGTTCGACACATTTTTATATACTCCCTTACGATATAAATCATATTATATCATTTAAAATGAATTACATTGCACTTGCATTATTGTAAATAATTATAACAGGTGCACTTTTGAATTGTTATTAATACGCAAATTGGTTTTCAGCTCGGAGGCATCATTCCGCCGAACGATGGAGAATGTCACATGGAAAACAACTCGTACACACACTCGACTATTCAGGATTATCCCAGCATTTCTCAAATTAATCTCAAGGTTAATATAATATAAACAATTATTTTTATTTGAAATCGGACATATTATATAAGTTGCAGAGCGATGATAGCCTAAGAGATAAAGCTCGACCTCTTAAACAAGGGTCTAAAGATCAAACCACAGATTTTTCTTAAAATAAATGCGTATTAGACATTAATTATAACCGTTTTCTTGTGGATGAAAACATCGTGAGGAAACCTACATACCTGAGAGGTCTCTAAAAAGGTTTCAAAGTTGTACCAATTTGCATTTGGCGAGCGCGATGGACTATATATAGCCTGACATTCTTATTCTGAGTGTCCGTGCCCAGCAGTGGGACAATAATGTGTTGACGAAAAGAAAACTAAGTTACATAGCATTTCACCTTAGTACGCGAAGACCTCACTCTCAAAATATTTATGATTATCCTCAGGTAAGACTTCAATATTTAAGGGTTTAAAAAAAACACGCTTTCTACACTCATAGCCTCACACTAGGGTTTTCTCCTG
>DWNE01009282.1:0-10993 GCA_018249875.1 Cecropterus toxeus | reverse complement strand
CGTCCATTATTCACGTTATATCCCTTTTTTCCCCCCCCCCCCCCCCTCCCTTAGTGATACATGGTGAACACCAAAAACACATGGTCAACACCAAAAACTGGATAAGCATCTTGCAAGTCAGTTGTATAAATACACATAACGCCGCTTTTCGGTGGACTAATCTCGCTTTTGCCGAAAAACTAAATATACGTGTTATATTAGTACCCCCCCCCCCCCGTGATATTTCTCTATTTTTATGGACCCCTCCCCCCATTTTGAGCCTCACGTGATAAATGGGCAGCCCCTAACATACATCCAGCTATCTTCACGAAATTCCGCTTTTAGTCAGAAATTAGATAGATGTGCAAGGCGGATTTTAATGTATTTATTGATAGGTGCCCAAATTGTTATAAATAAGCCTGTCGTACCTAGGTACTTATAATATATAATAACAAACAATCAAAATGCCCAATGACTTATATTCTTAAGTAATTATCAGAATCTAGAATGTACTATGCTTATATATCTTATTACAAATCCAACATATTGTGTTGTTGAAGTTATACTGAAAATTACAGTAGGTATAGATATTGATAACCACCGGAGCGTATGCCTATGAATAACACTATAAAGTTACATAGACAGAGCGTGTTCAAAATATAGCCGTTAAGTTCTTAATAATTTAACAAACTATTTCACCCGTTTATTTATGTATATAAACTCCAAGCATCAATTGGTAGTGATTTAGGATACATGCAGCGTCATCTGTCATCCTTTATTAAAACTATACACTACATGAATCAATTTATATACTCCCGACATAACATAGTGCGGCGTCTGTGTGTGCATACCTATTATGATCATATTATATTATTAGTTCATTACACGGTTAGGTTACCTGCGTTGGCTGACAAATACATTAAAACTACTAATAACTTACGTAGTCTAGTCTCGAAATATTGTTTAAAGTTTATGTTTTTATTACAATAAGTAGGGAAGCCTGTATATTAATATTTGTTACGTCAGTTTTAAGTAGGTTACTTGTATCCCTTTTTTCGGATAAAATAAATAAAATGAAGCCCATGAAAGGAAGCCTATGTCCTTTCCAAAATTCAACTATATCTCTGTACATACAATCGGGTTTGTACAGACAGACAGAGTTACTTTCGTATTTGTAATATTAAGTACGGAAGTAGGGATTAGTGTAATTTAAAAAAAATGTATCAATATGAGTAATTATCCATAATTTAGGGGTGTTCATATGAGTAGTATCGAAAACCATTTGAAAACTGCTTGAATGAGAAAGTATTAATACCTTATGAGTAAGACAAGGTCTCTTATCGTACCCAAAAGGCCGAGAAGCGATACGTAAATTTTAATTTCGAGCATATTTATACGAACTTACACACGTTCAAAACAGTATGATCAGAATCAGATGTAGCGCCATCTAGTATAAAATACAACACTGCCGTCATAATAAGAAAGTACGTAGGTACTTTCTTATTATTAGAAAGTACGTAGGTACTTTCTTATTATGATAATATCTTTTTCTTTAATACGGCAGAACAATCGATGTTGCGCCGGCATTTGATGGCAGTGTATCTTATTATTACGTGAACTCAATATGACAGGTGACCGATATTACGACTGCTATTTGCACGATTAGAATTTAAAATTCTCGACAATCCCAATTTTGCGGATATATGTTGTCGACTCGAAATCAATTTTTTTATGTTTTATTCTTTAGGTAATTTTTCAATCGACTATCGTACCCCTTGACGGAATTATTTACACAGATGACGACTTCCATACAAACTTTTATGCCCTATTATACACTTCCAACCCCTTTCCTCGTGATAAAAGGTAGCCTATGTCCTTTCTCAAGGTCCACTCTAGTTAGTAGATGAGATAGCCTTACAAACCAACAAACTTATAAACTTTATCCCTTTATAATATTTAGTGTAGATGAGCAGGCGATCGAGTGATGTAGGCATCTCGAGGAAAGAACGCTGGCTCGCCGAGATTTAAATGTTTCGCTGCTAATTAATTCTAACGACGATATCTCAAAAACTATTCATCGGATTGATATAGTTTAAAGGGAAATTTTAATCTGTATTAAATGCCTAAGCTAACTAACATATTTATTTGGATAAGGATTAATATTGAACTAAAGAAAATTACTTTGAAAATAACGTAATGTTTTTAAATAAAAATTAGAACATAAAAGTGGTTATTGTGAGTCAACCGTAAGAGTTAGACATATGTCGTCGCGGACTTATTTGTAGGTATTATTAAGATCTACAACTTTTCTCTAGAGCTTAATCATATATCTGTTACCGTTAAAGCAGTGTTCGCAAGAAATGTCCTCATTTGACCGTTTTTTCTCAGACTTACTTTGCAAATTCGACTGTCACGTGAAACACTTTTTATTTACCAGTATATTCTATAGCCTATGTCCTTTCTCAAGGTCCACTCTAACTCTGTACCAAATTTCATTAAAATCGGTTCGGTGGTTTGGGCGTGATTAAGTAGCAGACAGACAGACAGACAGAGGTACTTTCGCACTTTTAATATTAGTAAGGAGTAAGGATTAATAGGCTCGTAACAGTGTTTTACTATTGGTGAATTGTATTATTGCAGTGTTTGCAGAAATCAGGACATTATCACAGTATCGGAACTTTATAAATGTATTTAAATAATTAATAATGTAGCTACAGTACGTTGTCAATTTTTAGAACCTAAAATTTGCATTTTTTTTTAAAGAAATAATGACACACAAATTTATATAAATATTTATTTTATATAATATATATTTGTTGTAGTATTCAATTGTGAAACAATTGCCGCTAGAAATGAACGAATGGTACTCTCATAAAGTACTTATTTATTCCATAACATCGCCGTTAAATCAAAATATGAAAGCCTCTGGTATATGGACCATTGTTTATGGATATTGATTTTTTAGTAGGGTATGATGTTTCTCCTATATCAAGTTTCTGTGCTGCAACTTCGAATACCTGAAAATTTAATGTATGATAAATATGTGTACCTTAATCGCTTTATGAAATTTATAGAACTTAACATAAAATTAATTTTTATTGTCATATCGTGAATTTTTTACATGACGATACTGTTATCGTTCTGGCAATGTGACAATCAGTAGCAGATTTTTGCTATTAAAATGGGTTATTAATTTTTTTAAGAACTATATTTATAGTACCTACATTCTAATATCTGAAATGTTCTACATAAAGAAACAGTTGCTTGGATTTAAATAACCTCTATTGGCAAATAAAACGTCGTCCAGATAATTATAATAGACTTTTGCCGCCCCTAAACAACTCTACCACTCCGTAGACCCAGCTTAGATTTCTTTTGTTTGATGTCCGGACATTACCGCCTTTATCATAAGAGCACACGGGGCCAGTGTCCAGGGCCCCCATTCTCAGAGGGCCCCGAAGGACCGACTATTTCTCTCACATTTAATCACAGGCACATTTTGAGGGGCGGTCAAACAAGATTTGGCAACCTTGTTTTATAGTCAAGTTACATATTGTCGTTTTGTTTTTTTGGTCGTCAAGTTAGATACAGTTACATTCTTCGGAGTTACAGCTCGTTGAAAATTTAGATTCTTTTTAATACCTCTTAATTTTACCCATTACCTACAATAAAGCAGATCATAGTGAAAAAAATGTATAATTTGATTTCTTTTCATTCTAAAAGGGCCCTAAATTCTTGTGTGGCCAAGGGCCCAAACATAGTCTAAGACGGCCCTGTGTCCGGGAGTTTCTGTAGGAAACCTATGAAAAGTGTGGTGAAGTAATTATAGTAAAACCGATATTGTTCGACAGGCAGGTACCACCGCCACACATATTTCTTTACGTGAAGCTATTCTTGTTTCAGTAAAGGGGTGTGGATGCCGATTGACTTTTTTATGCGGTGACCTTCGATCAAATATGTACATATTTTATCAAAGGCGGTGACCATCTTAATTCTCAAGAATGACAATAGGTACATCTGTATATGTACAGTTCTATATGGAGTTTTTCATACATATAATTATCATACAATTATCGTGACATTTCGTACATGGCTTTCATATCGTCATCGTATAAAATGACGAAGCTTTTTACAATTAGTAGATTCTTACCTAAATACCAAGGAAAATACTACAAACTTTAGGAAGGAGGTGCCGGAGTAGTAGTGTCGTCAGGTGTTGTCCATATTTCACGGCAAGCACCATTTGCATATTGCAATCCTTCTGGGCAGTTGGGCGGTACATCGATAGTCTTTACGGGCGAAGGCACACTATAACAAAAACATTTTATAATAATAATCTTTCTTTCGTTTCTAAGGGTTCAGCAGAAGTTTTGATAGCGTCAATTTCGTCTCCTTGTTACGAGTCGCGGATAGATTAAAGCACACTATTTTATATTTTAAGGGTAAAAGGGGCTAGATCTTTCTATATGTGCAATTTTACCGTCCCTCTAAGGAAGATGGTTAGGTAGACTAAGTAGGTACATGTTTTTGGATTTTGGTGCCTTAACGAGACAGTTGAAAATATTATACGTAGCTAACATTGAAGTGACTTGGGAGATATTACTTCCATGAGAAAAGTTTGGCGTTTAAGTGCATATCGTAAAAAATTCAGCTTACGCTACTCCTTGATTCGTTGCACTTCGATCAATTTGCCTCTTAAATATGTGACGGCAAGCTCCGTTCACAAGCTCTTGTCCAGGGAGGCAATTTGGTTCCCTTGCTGCATTCCGAGCAAAACGATCTTCGGTAAACTGTGTCTGGGCGACACAAACGGTGACACAAACGAAAAGTATACCGACATGAAACATTTTAATAGGTTCGATTCTTCGATGCGTTTTGATTGTTTATACCGTTTTAAGCTTATAACGAATGCGTTGATATATATACCCCATTTCGTGAAGCCTATTTGCTATTTTGCCGTTATCACGTTTCGATTAAATAATTTCACGCATAATATTAATTTAATTGAAAATTTCATGATTATTATTTTTAATATTACGGATTTATTTTCTTTTAATTTCCGCATATTGTCGCTTGGGAAACATTTGCTTGGCGCTGCATATACGTCAGCGTTGAGCAAATTTAAGCAAATTTCTTTATAAATTCGAAGGTTCTTGCCCTTGTACTATTAAACACACATTTTACTTAACGCTCAACGCTGACGATTGCATCGACAAATAAGTGACGCTAAAAGATAATGTTTCCTGGACCTCGGGCTATGAAATAAGACGAACGAGATAAGATCAATTTTTTATCACACTTAAGTTGCAAACGAGCATGTAATCCACGTGATGGTAAGTGGTGACTGCCGCCCATGGACATCTGCAAGCAACATCGTATAGAACAAAACTATCTGAAATCGATCACAGATGCATTGCTGCTCCCGAGGTTTATATACCTATAACTGCTTAACCCTAACAAGAGGTGTGGCAGTGGTACCTCCCCATTCAAACTACACTGTTTCCCACTTTGATGACATACTCGTACATTACTTTTATGCTCAATACTGCCATACGCAGCTAATGGTGCTTCAAGCGAATGTTATATGGTGCACAAGCTAGATGATTATTCCGTGTCATTTTAATTTAACGGATTTGCGAACTAGTTAAATCGTTAAAACATTATAATAAAAAACCCGACTGCTTAAAACGAAATTTTTGCTCATTATATATTATTTAATGTAATTCTTATATGAGTTTTTGTAAAAATAGTTAAGTAAAAGTATCTTTAGATTGATTTATTTACTAGCTTTCATTTGATACCCATATTGTCGTAATAGTAAAAAAATCACCCCATCCCTTTTTCCCTCTATTTCCAGGCGTCATTTTTTTAAATTATATAGCCTATGGCACTCTGCAAACTGAGACTATCCGTCAAGCCGTTTGGGCTGTAGCGCGTGCCAAAAAAATGAACCTACAAACAAACATACATACATACATACGCTCGAAAAACATCACCCTCCTTCTGACGCAGTCTGGTAAGAATAAATAAGTAAAAGTTAAAATTAATTTTATTTCAACTGGAAGAAAGTATAAAAACGCGTAACACGTTTTAAAATGTCTTAGGTAATACCTAAATGGAATGCCATTTACTTTTGGGCACGGAACCTGAGAGAGGGGCGGCGAAAACAGAAAAGTTAGATATTGTCTTTTTTGTTTTGCATTTAGACGTCAAGTTAGATATTGTCGTTTTTTTTTGTATAATGTGTGTCGAGTTCAATTTCCGCCCCGGGCGGCCTAAGGCCACGCTTCGCCACTGGATGGAGTCAAAGAAGAAGTCAAAAGTACCCAAATTTGAGATTTTGTAAACCTTAAAATACCTGAATATATCTTCAAAAATATTAACTTTATCGTGAAATGCCATAAGTAGGACCTTCTTTATTTATTTGTATTTTGGAAAATAACAATTTCTTGCAATTGTTCAAACAATTGCAATTTCAATAAGTATAATAGCAATGTCACGGGGTTACCCCATTTGTACTTAGAGAAAGAGACAGTAGAGCATCAGTAGAGCCATTTAACGCATTGGAACGCATTAAAAATTGAGGTGGAATAGTTTTTAGTTTTCTTGCTCCGATACCACCTGGACTAATAATAATAATATGATCGTTCTGCAATTTACAATCTTGCGGTTATATTGAATGTGCAGAAAGAAACACAATAAGAGTGTCTACTGTTACACTGCTATATTGAATCTTACTGCCTTTTTATACGACCCATACGAAAGCAGAAATTGAATCAACTGGTATGTTCTTTAGTCATGATCAGATATTTCCGCTCTAAATAGCGTCTATTGTAGGATTTATAGGTGCATAAGCACTTAAAGACAAAGACAGTTTCTTTGAACTCGTATGCTTACTTTATCTAATTTCCTGTTGAAGTGTTGACAAAACATACAAGAAGTAGACTGACATTGACGTCTGCGCGTATGTACTGTTCCAGAAGTAGGTTTGATGGCAATGAGTAAATAATACTTTTTACAGGAATTGAATTTATTTATCCGATAAATTATATACCACACTTATATAGATTCACTTTATTACACTTTTATCACTTTCACAATACATTTGAGCATAGTAACCTCTTACAGTGGTATCGATAGAATGACCACGTTATAATTGTTCCTTCCTATTTATAATTAACGTCGCAGGTATTAAACAAACTGTCATAAAGTCAATACAATATCCGTTTATGACATAGTCTTAATAGTAGCGTATAACACTACATATGTACCTATTATCTTTTTGGTGTAATGACCAAGTTGAAAGGACACTTACTATTGACCATAAAAACTGGTTATGATCTTGAGTCGTAATGCGCTGGTGGCCGGGGGTTAATGTGGCTCCTTGGGCGAAACATTTATAGGAGCGGCAAAAAATATTTAATTACTAGGAAATGGACCAACTATGTGATAACGTGCAAGAAACATAGTTCTTTGGAATTATGTGATAATTGAGGTTAAGTTTAACAATCATAATTATTAAGTGAGACCACTCTGCTTTCAAAAACCTAAATAGGTATGCTGGACATAGGGCTATTTTTTCTGCGTCATTTTAATCGGCCCTTTGTTTTTTCAACCAACGGCTTGTGGCAACGGCTGTTGACTCATTTTATGTCATTGGTTCACTTAGAAGAGAACGTCCCATCCTTTATATAAATAATATATTTACGTATTATTTTTTTTAAATATTTTTTTAACGCTTTACACACTAGGATTTCCTTCGGTGATATGGGTGTCATGGACACACAAAGACGACTACACTAACACCCTGAACCAGAACATAAATCGAAACTCATCATTCACATGTCTGTCTGGCCGGGGATCGAACCCGGGCCGGGACCCACTGCGTGTCAGACCGGCATGGTGACCGCTCCACCACGTGAGTCGTCATATATCTCGATATATGTGACACTTTTAGAATGACACTGACATAGGTGTATCCAAAAATTGTCAAAAATACTAAGGTATACAATACACTTAAAAGGTTAAAATATCAACTATTGAATGCAATACTAAGTCTCGTCTAATGGAGATTATTAGTATGCATAAATGAAGAATAACGAAGGTTCATTCGAAGTTGACCTTAGTAATACCTTTTACGTGCAATTATACTTAAGTATTTTTAGGGTAGACATACAATACGTAACAGCAATGTTTGGGTTAGGCTTCGTTACTATAACAACATTGGAAATATAACTTGCGTGCTTTATTGATCGAACGGAGTGCTACACTATTGCCTTGTCCGTAATGAATACGTCCCTATATGATGACGTAACGTAATTTGAGGCAGGGTGGGCGACTAACTCGATCGTTTAACAGGGTTCGAGAAACACAGTGAGTCAGACAATTGCGTCGCGAGCACGTATACAGTATACTTACTAGTACGTCGAATAGTCTAGAAGAAGTTGATATAGTGATTTAATGTAATTCAAAATGAAGACTTTCAAAATGTATAAGACATTTACAAAATTATTTATTGTGGTTTTGTTAGTTGCGATTTTAAGTGTTGATGGGAGGAAGACATCTAGAGGTCGCAGCTCCGGGTCTGGTAGCCGTGGTTCTAGTAGACGAGGTAGTTCTAACCCTCAACCTGTTCCTACTTCGTTCAGCAGTCCACAAGCTTCAGCTCCTAAACCATCATTGTTTGGATGGCAGGAACGCCCAGCTCAAAAAACGTATACGTCATCATCAAGACAATCTAAACCAACAAATACACATTCATATCCTTCAAGCAACACAGGATTATCTGGTAACCAACCTAAGCAACCACCAGTGCATCAAGAAAGCGTACAAAGAAACAATGCGCCAGCAAATTCTCATTCATATCCTTCAAGTAATACTGGTTTATCTGGTAATACTCAACCCAAGCAACCGTCAATCCACGAAGAAAATATACAAAGAAATTCTGGCCCACTTAACACTCCCGTTCAACAAGCCACCCGGACAGGAACTCAAGGAGACAATCAAATGAGTCATTCTTATCCTGCATCAAACAGTTTATCCGGAAATTCAGGCAAAGGAGCTGGATATCCACAGGGATCAGGGTTATCAGGATCTAATGCTGCTCCTCCACCTTATTCGGCCGGTAACTCACTGAATACACAACACGCTAATACTGGAGGAAATTATCCAACAAATAATATGGGTCACAACTACAATCAAGGGCAACCGCCACCTTATTCTAATACGGGGAACAATTATCACCATCCGCAAGGTCAACCACCTGCTTACACAAGTGTTGGAAATAGTTATCACCACCCACCACCTCCACCACCGTATTCAAACTACGGACCTAGCTACGGTGGTTTCGGAGGACATAGTCCTTATAATTCAGGATTTGGTCCACAAATGCCCGGATATTTTGGTAATTACGGGGGTGGTAGAGGTTTCGGTGGAGTTAGTCGAACGAGTAGTGCACTCACTGGAGTAGGAATTGCAGGTGCTGGTGTTGGAACTATTTTAACAGGTTTGGCACTATGGAATTTAGCACGCTCTACTGGGCGTCATCATCACACAGTCATCTATGATAACAGAGGTCAACCTGTCGCAGTGGCTCCTGATAATAATAACACGGCAACTGCTATGGATTCCATCCTGGGTGATTTGATAAATTGTACACTGACAATAAGTAACGAAAATGTCACTGAAGTTCTTGCTATACCATGTGCTATTGCAACTTCATTTACTCCAGAAGCTGATGTTAAAGATGTGAATGGTAATAAAAATGAAAACGATAAAACTAAATGTACCGTTACTGTTGTTACAAAGGCAGAAAGAGAATTTATGACAACTATTCCTTGTTCTATACTTTTAAACACTGCTGTTGAAAACAACGTAACGGAACCTCCTATATTAACAAATTCAACAGACTTGGATGTTAATGCTACAATGGCTTCGAGTGACAATGTTTTACAACAAAATCAACCTTTAGCTTCAAAACTTCACAGTGGAGAAAATTATCAAAACCTCAGCAACACGGAATCTCAATCAAATTGTACATTAAAAGATGGAGAAATTCCAGATCCAATAAACCCGTGTATCCCTGTAACACATAATCTTACTGTTATACCACTTTCAGCCACAGAAGCGCCTATCGTTAAGCGTTAAGTTTTAATTCAGTACATACCATATTTGTGATAAATATTTCACGGTTTTTAATGGCTTATTAAATGAAAATGTCCATCAATATAATTTGATATAGCCGATTTAAGATAGAAATTAGTCTAAGATACTTTTCATCAATTAATTTTATTAAAATCAATACATATCATTGTGTGATTAAAATTTTATTGACTAAATAATTGTTTTCATTCTTTTATTGTTGGTTTTATATTACTATTTTGAGATTATAGTAAGAAATAACATTTTGAAGAAAATATTGGCTTACAAAAATTAAACTATACTAAATTGTTTAATTTCCGTTAATGTAAAACATATAAGGAGAAAGTTTGCAAATACTTAAATTAGAAAATCGGCAAAGTGCGAGTCGGACTCGCAGGCGAAGGGTTCCCTAGCATTATTTATCAGTCACAATAATTGAAGAGAAAATATAGCCTTGTTGTAAAAAAATAAAATAAATGTGAACAGTTTTCCGACTACCAACATAAGTTTGTTTTACATAGTGTTTGTATGAAGTACTAATAATAATAATAATAATAAAGCCTTTTATTTTCCTATTAACGTAGACTATATTATATTTTCTTAACTCTATGTTAGTGACTCTAATTATTAGTGTTAATGTATGTATGAAGTACTAAGTTATTTTATTCGGTCTCAAAAAGTGTCAACCGGATCTTGTTCGAACCAATTTTCGTTTAAATTTTTACCTGTACAATATATGTTCTATCCAGATTTTTCACATTCTTAGTTTAAAAGTTACAGGGGGGGGGGGGGGGGGGACAAATTTTACCGCTTAAAAGGGCTTCACCCCTAAAAAAAAGACTTTATAAAAAATTGTTTTTGAAACCCCCAAAAA
>DWNE01009281.1:0-10994 GCA_018249875.1 Cecropterus toxeus | reverse complement strand
CATTTTTTAATTAAAAAAACAACTCCTTTCTTTTAATAAGAGTTGTTTTGTCCTAATTCGTTTTACAATTTACATTTAAATAATAACAAAATTATCTTATGAATTAATTAAATGATAAGTATCTTCACAAATCATTACTTCTTCATTTGTTCGCATTGCATAAACAAGAACATCTGCTTTTGGAGTTGAAATTAGATTTTCCGTTTCATATGACCTTTGATTTGCTGACGAAGATAATTCTAAGTTTAATAAAGTAACTTCATTAACAACTAATTGGCGCATTTCTTCATAATTTTCACCAATTCCAGCGGTAAAAACAATTGCATCTGGTTTTGTTTTTAAATCATTAGCATAACTAACAATATATTTTGCAATTCTTTTTGCACTCATTAACAATGCTAATTTACTACGTTGATTATCCGTGCTACTTTTAAAAACATCACGTAAATCAGATGATACTCCCGAAATTCCTAATAAACCAGATTCTTTATTTAAAGTATTAGTTATTTCATCTAATGTTGCACCAGTTTGATTTGCAATAAATTTGTGGATTGAAGGGTCAATATCGCCACTTCGTGTCCCCATAATTAATCCTTCTAATGGGGTTAAACCCATTGAAGTATTAAAACTTTTACCATTTTTAACTGCACAAATTGAAGCACCATTGCCTAAATGACAAATAATTGCATTAACTTCAGTCACTGGTTTTTGTAAAATTTCAGCTAATCGTTTTGTAATATAACGATAAGAAATGCCATGAAAACCATAACGACGGACTTGATAATTACTATATCATTCATAAGGAACTGAATATAAATAATTTTCTTCAGGAATTGTTGTATGAAATGAAGTATCAAATACTGCAACATTTGGAACATCAACAATCTTACGAAAAGCTTCAATGGAAGCAATTGCTGGTGGATTATGCAGCGGAGCTAATGTTACCATTCGTTTAATTTCTGCAAATACTTCATCGTTAATAATTATTGATTGTGTAAACTTTTCACCACCATGCACAATTCGATGTCCAATTCCTTGAATATCAGTAAAATCTTGAATAATATAATGTTCTTTTAATTTAGCGATTAAAACTTTCGCTGCTGCTTTATGGTATGGAAAATCTTCTTTTGTTTGAAACTCCTGACCATTAAATTTAAGGGTAAAAATTCCATCAATGTTAATTCGTTCAGCTAATCCTTTGCAAATTACTTCATAATTTTTTGCTGAATCAACTTTATATAATTGAAATTTCATTGAACTACTACCCGCATTGATTACTAAAATCATTTTTCTTTTTTCCTTTCTAATCATTTGATTTATATATACATAAATATGCTGTCACTAAAACAGTATTGTAAATGTCATTAATAGTAGCACCACGTGATAAATCATTAACTGGGCGGTCTAATCCAATAACAATTGGACCAATTGCTTCAAATCCCCCTAATTGTTGGGCAATTTTATATCCAATGTTTCCCGCATCCAAATTTGGAAAAACAAAAATATCAACAGGTGCTTTTAAGACTGATGACTGCGCTTTTTTATTACGAATAGCATCATCTCACGCGGCATCAAATTGAAACTCACCATCAACAAAACAATTTTTTAAATTCTTTGCTTGGACAAGTTCATAAGCAGTACGGACTTTATCAACAGAAGTCCCACGCCCTGAACCTTTTGTTGAAAAGGATAATAATGCCATGTTTGGCTTTTTAAAACCAAAAACTTGACTAGCTTCATATCCTAAATAAGCAATATCTGCTAATTCCTCAGTCGTTGGATCAATATTCAAAGCACAATCAGTAAAAATATAACGTTCATTATTCCGAACCATTAAAAAAAATGATGAAACTAATTTTACACTTGGTTTCGCTTTAATAATTCGCAATGCTGGACCAATAATATCTTTTGTATCATAAGTAATTCCACCAACCATTCCATCAGCAAGACCTTTTTTAACTCATAAAATTGCTAAATAATTACATTCACGAACTAATTCTTTAGCTTCTGATAATGAAATTTTTCCTTTTCGTAATTCAACGAAATATTCTGCTAATTCTGTTTCATTTTGCTCTTCGGCAACAATAACTTCGCTTTGTAATTCATCAATTGTTGTAGGAACTTCTGCTCGTGTTGCAAAAACAAGAATTGGCTTAATATTTGTACCAATTAATTGTTTCGCTACTGTTTGAATTCGTTCATAATTTCCTTCTGGAAAAATAATTTTTATTTTGTGAGAAAAGGTATTAATTTTTTCAAGTATGTTTTTTAAAATGTTCATTTTTTATTCCTTTCTGCTATTAATCATTACCGAATAATTATATTACTTTTTTTAAAGTTTTTAGAAAAAGTAGCAAATTAATTATAATTAATTAAAAATTTTCCTATTTTAATTGTTGAAGTTTTACTATATCAAGGGCAGTATTTCAAGTCCCGTCATAATGCACAGCACTGCCAAGATGAATCGCATCACAATAATGACTAATTTCGCGATAATTAGTCAAATTAATACCACTACCTCCTTGAATTTGAACACCATAATTCCGAAGACTTTGTAAAGTTACTAAATTTTTCATAATTGGAGTTATCCCACCTTGGGTTAAAACTGTGCTAATTCCTACTAATTGAACTAATTGTTGAATAGCAGTAATTTTATCTTCAATTAAATCAAAAGCCCTGTGAAAAGTAATTGCTAATGGATGTGCTAAAGCAATTAATTCTTCCATCCGTAATAAATCAATTTGATGCGTAGGTGTTAAAATACCGACCACAATACCTTCTGCCTTTGTTGTTTTAATATAAGCAATATCTTTTTTAAGTTGAAAATATTCATCAGCCGGACAATAAAAATCAGCATCACGGTGACGAACCATTACCCGAATAGGAACTTTAATTCGTTCAGTACATTCTTGAATAACTGCATAAGATGGTGTTAACCCTCCGCGCGATAAATCAGCACATAATTCAATTCGGTCAATATTTCCAACTTGTTCAATAATTTGGCATTCTTCGTAGTTTCTTGCAATAACTTCAATAAACATTTATTCTTGCTCCCCACTAATAAATTTAATGCGATTAATAATCCCATTAATTTTATTATTATATGTTCCTAACTTAATATTTAATAATAAGACATTATTAGTTTTTAACAAATTAGCATAATCTTTATAAATACCAGCAAAAGCAGTAATACTAATTTCGCCACTTTCATCATAACAATCTAAGAATGCCATTTTATTGTTGTTTTTATCAGTAATTACTTTTACTCGCTTCACGAGAACTAAAATATTTGTTGATCCTAAACTTAAACGCAAATTACTAATTAATGTTGTTTTATCTTGGTACCCTGCTTTTTCACGAATATATTTTAATGGATGATTCGATAAATAAAATCTTAAAAATTCATATTCTTTTTCTAGACATATAACTTCATCGTTTGGTTCAATTACTAGTTCTGGTTTTTCAGCTAATGAAAAATCAACAATTAAATTTTCATTCTCTTCTTGCGTTTTAATCAACTCAATATAAGTAAGAATCCGGTGGTAATTATTAAATAAGGTAATCCGGTTCAACTTAAAAACATCTAATGCTCCAGAAAAACATAATGCCTCATAAGTTTTTCGATTTAAGCCTTTCTTATATAAACGAATAAACAAATCATATAAATCCATAAACATCCCATTAGTTTGATACTCTTGGGCAATTTTATTAAAAAAAGCAAAACCAATTTGTTTAATAATTAATAATGGAACACAAATTTGATTATCAATTGTATGATATTGTCGATATGGAGCATTAATATTTGGTGGCACAATTGTTAAATGATTCTTTTTTGCTAAATCAATATAATCATTTGTTTTATGTTCATCCCCAATAACATGTGTCAATAAACTAGCTAAAAACTGGGAAGGATAATTTGCTTTTAAATAGGCCATTTGATAACTTAACAATGAATATGCAACTGCATGGCTCCGATTAAACCCATAGGCAGCAAATTTATAAATTAATTCTCAAATTTCTTGTGCTATTTTTTCAACATAATGATTTTTAACAGCCTCTTCAATAAATTCAGTTTTCATTTGGCTCATAATTGATGCATCTTTTTTCCCCATTGCACGACGAAGCACATCAGCTTTAGCTAGTGAAAAATTAGCAACTTTTTGAGCAATTAGCATAACTTGCTCTTGATAAACAATAATGCCATAAGTTGGTGCTAAAATTTTAGCTAGACGTTCATCAATATAGGTAACTTTTGCCAATTTTTTTTTTCGTTTAATAAACAAAGGAATATTATCTTGTGGACCAGGACGATATAACGAAGACGTTGCAACAATATCTTCTAATTGGTCTGGAACCATATCAACTAAAACCTTCGTCATCCCTGGTGATTCTAATTGAAAAATTCCTTTTGTATCCCCTTGCGCTAATAATTTATAAGTTTTTTGGTCATTTAATGGTAAGGTGTCAACATCTAATTTTACTTTTGTTTCTTGGTAAATATTATTAATCACATCATGTAAAATTGTTAAATTTCGTAATCCTAATAAATCGATTTTTAGAATTTCCAATTCTTCTAAATAATTCATTGAATATTGTGTTTGATAAATTCCATTATAGCCTTCTTTAATTGGAATAATTGTTTGTAAGCGTTGTTGTGTTAAAACAACACCTGCTGCATGGGTCCCTGTTTGACGTGGTAAACCAATAATTTTTTTTAAATGCAAAAACACTTGGGGATATTTCTTCTGATAAATTTCAAAAAGAGGATTAGCATTAATTGCTTCTTCATAATGATAATTATATTCTAATGGAACTGCTTTGCTCATTTTATCTGCTTCTTCAATTGCGATATCAAAAATTCGACAAATATCTCGAATTGCCATTTTCATCCCAATTGTTTGGAAAGTAATAATATGGGCAACATGTTCACTACCATATTTTTCAAATAAATATTCAACAACCATTTCTCGTTTATCATCTTCAAAATCAATATCAATATCTGGTAAACTTTTTCGCTCTGGATTTAAAAAACGTTCAAAAAGTAAATTATAAGCAACTGGATCAATTGTTGTAATATTTAATAAATAACTGACAAGACTACCAGCAGCACTACCGCGGCCAGGACCAACAAAAATATTTTGTTGTTTTGCATAACGAACATAATCTCATACAATTAGAAAATAATCATTAAAACCCATTTTATTAATCACCGTTAATTCATAAGTTAATCGTTGCATATATGTTGTTTTAGAACCATTAATTTTTTTTTGTTTTAAAGCTGTTTGACAAATTTCTTGTAAAAACTGTTGTGCGGTCTGCCTTTCTGGGGTTGGATAACGTAATAAATTATCAAAAATAGTCCCTTTATGCAAAAGAAAAACATCAATTGTCGTAATAAATGTTTTAATATTGTCAAAATATTGTTGATAAAGGGTGGGGGGTGAGACTCAACCATATAAATCTTTCATCTTACTTTCTTTAAATAAAGTTTGTGTTTTAATTGTATCAACAACTTTATAAGCAGTAAAATCTCCACTTGTAAAATATTGTACTTTATTATTTCAAATAATTTGCTCATTTGCAACTAATGCTTGCAACGACTCTAACAACGATAAATTCCCATTATTAATACCTAAATATAAATCCGTTCCAACTTTTAAAATTTTTCTTAGCGTTTGATATAACTCAGGTTGATAATTATCTGTTGTATAATTAATAATAATCTTAACATCTGTTATTAAAAACTTACTAATTTCCTCTAATGTTACATTTTTCTTATTTTCAGCATTAATCATTATTAAAGATGAAATTTCAACTAAATTAAAATAACCATTTTGATTACGGGCAAATAAATTCATATTATAAGGAATATCATTCAAGAAAATAATAACATTTAAGCCAATAATTGGTTTAATTTTATTTTTTTGACAAAGCTGGTGAAATTCATAAACCCCAAGCATATTATTATCACAAATTGCCAATGATGATAAATTAGTTGTTATAGCATAATTAAAATATTTATCAAAAGTAATTAAAGATGATAATAAACTATAACTTGTTCGAACATTTAAATGGGGAATTGTCATCATTGCTACCTCACTCTCCTATCATTGTAGCGAAAAAGAAAATAAAAACCACAATTGTGGCCTAATTTTATAATTTAATTGCAATAATAATGATCATAATTACAATTAAAAGCGCTAAGATCCCAAAAACTAAATAACGTCATAAACAGGCTTTTTTCTTTGGAACCATTTCTTTTAATAATTCTTTTTCTAAATCAATTGCATTTTCATTATAAAAAGAATTTTGTTCTTTCTTCATATTTATTATTTTAATATCTTCATCTTTAACATCACGAATAATTGAAAATTCTTCATCAATTAATATTGTTTCTTCTAATAAGTTTGTTCGTGATTGTTCTGCTTTTTGTAATTCAGATTCATTAACTAATTGTTTTGCTACTTCTTTCTTTTTTTGAAAAAAACTAGTTTTCTTCTTCATAAATCACATCCTTACCAACCACATATGTTGTTATATTTTTTTTAATTATAACATCAATAATTTCTGTTCACATTAAATTCTTTTCTTGAAATTCTGCTTGTTTTAAAGGTGGTTTTGTAACAGGATTCTTTGGAACAAATAAACTACAACAATCTTCAAACGGTAAAATTGATGTTTGATAAGTATCAATTTGTTTTGCAATATCAATAATTTCATTTTTATCAAAACACAATACTGGCCGCAAAATCGGCAATGTAGAAACATCATTGATTGTATTAATACTTTCAATTGTTTGAGAAGCAACTTGTCCTAATGATTCTCCAGTAATAATTGCCTGACATTTTAAATCTTTAGCTAATAAATTAGCAATACGATAAAACATTCTTCGCATAATAATAATTCGATAACTAGCATCAGGAATATGCATTAATTCATGTTGTAAAATTGAAAAATTAACCACATGCAATCGTTGCTGATTTTGACCAGCGTAATAATTTAATTTTTGAACTAAAGTTTTAACCTTTTGTAATGCTTCTTCTGTCGTATGTGGCGGTGTTGCAAAATGTAAATATTCAATATTCATTCCCCGTTTCATTGTTAAAAAAGCTGCAACTGGTGAATCAATTCCTCCTGATAACATTACTAATCCTCGTCCAGATATTCCAACTGGTAAACCACCAATTGTTTTAATCTTATTAACAAAAACATATGTAAATGTTCGGCGTACTTCAACATCAATTTGCAAAACTGGTTGATGAACATCAACTTTAACCTTTGTTTGTTGTAATATTTTTGGTGCTAATTGTTGCTTAATTTCCGTTGATGTCAGTGGAAAAGTCTTATCATTTCGGCGCACTTCTAATTTAAAAGTTGCTGGTTGATAATAATTTACTATATTAATTGCACAATTAGCAATCTCTGATAAATCACAAGCAACTTTTTTGGCTAATGATAACGATGATGAACCAAAAACATTTTTAACAATGTTAACAATTTCCATACTAACCGTTGCATCTAATAGTTCAATAAATAAACGATCAAATTCTTTTTTAATTTGATATTGATTTTCATATCCTGTTAATTTTGTTTTAATATTATTAACTAAAACTATTGTAAAATCATTACGGTTTTTCCCTTTGATTGTTAATTCTCCATAACGAATTAATATTACATCAAAATTCATTTTATACTCCATTTTCTATATTTTTCCTTGTTCTTCATGAATAATTTTTAACGCTAAAAATAATGAGCCATCATAATCACCATCGCGATAAGCAATCTGAGCATTACGTAACTGGTCATCAACATCATCATTTGTTAAAATAAATTTTTGTGCATAAACTAATGTTTCTTGTGATAATAAATCTAATAAAATATTATTTTTAATTTTTTCAAACAATTTTAAAACTTCTGTTTTCAAACGATTTAGTTTACGTGTTACTTCATCAACTTCACTAGGATTATTAACATCAAATGATATTCGTTTAATTTTTTCCAAGGACTGTCGATAATCACTAATTGCTTTATCATATTTTGTTAATAATTTTTTATATTGTAATTGATTTAAGCGAACTTCAGCTTGTAACAAAACCACTTCTAACAAATGAATTGTTTTTCGAATTTCAGTTTCTGCAAAATTACGTTTTTTAATAATCTTTACAACATTTTCTAATGTTTCTTGGGTTACAACAGCATTTTCTAATAAATGTACTAATTCTTGATTAAAATTAACATAATCGCAACCATTACGATTAATTTCTAAGACTAAGCGGTTAGTATCATGTGTTAAATCTTTTGTTTTTCCCATTGCTTCACGATAAATGCCTTCTTCATGTGCCGTTAATGTTGATGAACTACGTAATGCCTCAATTTGTCGAGAAATTGCATTAAAACTCCGTTCAATTTTATTAATATAATCCATTACAACTTGATAATATTTTTTAAAACATGAAATAATTGCTTTTTGATGTTCAATACTTTGATCAAAATCACTAATTTGATTAATAATTTCAATTGTTTTCTTGGTTGCTTTTTTATATTGCAAGTTATCAATATATTTAGAAATTAAAATTTTAGTTTCATCAATCTTTTGGGTTAATTCATCAAAACTATACTTTAATAAATCACGACTACTTTCATCTTTATTGAAAAGAACATATTTATCTTTTAATAAAGAAAGTTTATTTGGAACCACTTTTGTTAACAAGGTTTTAATTTGTGGAATATTGTCTAAAATTTCAACAAAAATAGTTAAGGAAGTAGTAATATTGGATAAAATTTGTTCTGTTTTAACAAAATCACCCGCTGTTAAATAATCTTCAAATTCATCAAACATACTTTCAATATTTCGTTCAAAATCACTAATTTTTTTATAATCTAAAGATACATTCATTTGCAATTTAACTGCATCTTCTAACAATGAATTAAACATTTTCTTATGTGCCAAAATATAATCTCGTTGTAATAATTCAATTCGCAATTGACTGTTAATTTCATCTAATAACCGACGAGCTTCTTCTTCGAATAAAGTTAATTTTTTTAACAACGGAATAATTTTTTGTACTGCTACTTTCGGCATTTTCTTGGATGTTGTTTTATTAATTTGATATAATTTACGAAATACTTCTAAACAACTTATTAATTTTTTCTCATAAATAATTTCATACTTTGTTCGTCAGATAATCAAGTCTTTTGTATAACGATTATTATAACGAGCAATTTCAGAAATCCGAAAAATTTTATGTTTTAACGGTAATCGTTTTAAAATATCAAATTTTTGTAAAACTTTAATTTCAATTGTTTTTAAATAACGCTTTTGCCCTCACAATACTAATGTTATTATTAATAGTAACAAGCAGACAAAAAATAAAATTAATAATGTTAATTTAATTGGATTATTAATAATATTTTCCATTTTGCCTAGCCCCCAATCATTACTATATATCAATTGAATTATAGCACTTGCAAAAGATATTACATTAAAAATTAGAAAAAAATATTGAATTATTCTTGATTTTATTATACAATATTCTCTAGACAACACAGAGAAGCAGCAGAATTGTATAGTAATGTTCTTAGTTTTTTATTAATTAAGATTTAATGTTAAAGTAACCCTAGCTGTTAGGGCGAAGCAAAAAACTTCCTTTATTAGAGCAATTTAATGAATCTTTTTGTATGTCATAATGATATATAGGAGGTTTTTTTAATGGCACGTTATCGTGGAAGTATATTTAAAAAAGCAAGAAGATATGGTTTTAGTATCTTAGAAAATGACAAAGAGTTTTCAAAAGGGAAAAAAAGAACAACACCACCCGGGCAACATGGACAACGTCGTTCAAAATTATCAAACTATGGATTACAATTACATGAAAAACAAAAAGTTTGTTATATGTATGGTTTAACAGAACGTCAATTCCGTAACACTTACAGTAAATCAAAAAAAATGAAAGGGATTTCCGGAACAAACTTCTTAATTATGTTAGAATCACGTTTAGATAACATTGTGCATCGTATGGGACTATCACAAACAAGAGCAGGAGCTCGTCAATTAGTAAATCACGCTCATATTCTTGTTAATGGGAAGAAAGTTGATATTCCATCGTATAATTGTAAACCTGGTAATGTGATTAGTGTAAAAGAAAGTTCACAAAAAAATGTTAAGATTTTAGAAAGTTTAGATAGTCAAGTTAGTACATTAGAATTTGTTAAATTTGATAAAACTAAAATGACAGGAACATATGTTCGTTTCCCTCTTCGTGAAGAACTAAATAGTAATATTAATGAAGCACTAATTGTTGAATGATACAACCGTTTAGTTTAAAAAACATCTCAAAAGAGATGTTTTTTTATTTATTAAAGTTTTACATATTAGCTTGTTACTCCTAGTTTTTTCAATCTTTTATAGATTTGTTTATTTTTATCATTACTTCACAAACCATATTTAGTATTAAAAGATTTTAGTAAAGCATAATCAAAATTAAGATTTACTAGTTGTTTGATGCATTTAAAATAATCATTTTTAAGTGGCAAAATAATTTCTGTCACTTTTTGTTTTCAAGCTTGTTTATAAACAATTCCACTATAAATATCATTTAATTCAGGAACAATATAATTATAGATTCCGCCTACCCCACAGGTTTCACCCGGATTTTGGGCTAGATTTGGATATTCAACAATTTTAATATGTAAAACTAAATGTTCTAATAAATTAAATTGCAATAGACTAAATGATCAGCTTTTTGATAATCAAATGGATTTTTCTTTGCATATGTCGGAGTTGATAACATAATTGCTTTATCTTCATCAATATGATGAATATATAAGCCTTCATTTCCCCGCGTGATTCCATTTGTCTTTTTAGTACAACCAAAATCATAAAAGTAATCTTTTGCAACTGGCCCATATTTTTTTAATAATGTAAATTGTAAATGCAAATGTAGCACTTTTTATATGAATGAAAACCTTATTTTTAAGCTTAATAGTTAATTTTA
>DWNE01009280.1:0-10996 GCA_018249875.1 Cecropterus toxeus | reverse complement strand
AAGCAGAAGGACTCCGAGATAAAGTGAGAGAGAGTTAGCGTGCAACGCCGCTTGTTAGACAAGGATGGCGAGTGCCAGCTTTTCAAATATTTAAAGTCATTGCGCATGCGTCTATAGAATAGATAGGGTTTGCAACAATGCAGCTAAATTATTCGTACCTATATTTCAACGTTGCTTATATCATTTACTTCATGGCTGCAGTGGCAACGCATCTGCAGCCAACTACAGGTAGGGTTCTAATCTTATCTAAGTTTGATTAGATGACAATGCTATAGGTTATCATTATACATCATGGTACTTAGCATCAGATGTACTGTGTGTTTATTTACGAATATCAATGATGATAAAAAAAAACTTACGCCGAAACATACAATGCGTGGCAGTCACAGTGCCACGGATTGTTGGACAGCTTTACGTTTGCCAATTTAGGCATGTAGTCTAGCGCACGGGATGGCAGTGAAGGAAACATGTTGTTGTCCAAATATCTGGAAAAAAGTGCAGATTCTAAATTACAATAACTAACGATTCGTATATATCATTAAATTTTAGGAGAAAGTAAGTAAGTATTTATCTATCCATCCATGCCGTAGTTTAATAGGATTCTAATTTAGGACGATTAGTTGCGTCGTCAACGTCGGCGTCTTCGACGGTGCAATCGTCATTATCAAATTGACACATTCTCTCTTTATAGCGATCATGTTATGTGTTATGTCTTTCTTATATTCTAGCATCTATGTGTGCTACGATATTCTCATTTAAAAGTCTGATGGTAAGTGATTACCGCCGCCCTAGATCTATAAGCAACTCCATATAGAACATGGATTCTATCTGAATTCAATTACAGATTCGTTGCGTCTCTCTAGAGATTTTCGTCTCATATGTAATGTCAATGTTAATCCGTATCTATTCTTTCCACCAAAACACAAAAATTGTCTCACGCGAAAATAATGTACGAAGTTTGTACCACGCTGGGACCATACTAGTTCAGCCACCCTTAAATTTCATTCAAATTGATTAAATTTTACGACAGCATGCATTCCCGTTTGAAAATAATATCTCTTATTATTTAACTTCCAATCGGGTAATAATGAAGGAAACGTTAGGTTGATTTCAGGAAAACCCACTTTTACAGTTTTTTTAGTTTCGATCAGTTCGTACACACATACGGACTGACATTAACATTTGGTTTGTCAAAATCAATTAAATTTATTATATTTTTTTCAGGTTATTTTAACATCCTGAGGCTTTATTAGATTCAGATACCAAATTCATTTTTATTATCTCTCAAAAAGTAATAAGATAAAAGGCTCAGAAACCCAAACCACCACTGTAACTTACAGAGTTGTCAAATTCTTCAACGTTGCGAATGTTTTAAAATGTATTTCATGAATTTGATTTTCGGATAAGATGAGCGACGTGAGATTATCTAGTCCATCAAATGTAGTAACGTTTAAAAAACGTAGCTTATTTTTAGATAAATCCAGTTTTTCCAAGCTCGAACAACTGGAAAAAACGTCGTCTGGGAGCTCCGATATAGCATTTTCTTTTAAATCCAAGTTACGTAATAATTTAAGTTTGTGGAACTCCTGACCTGTCAACTAAAAATAAAATAACTTTAGTTAGTGTAGTTCTATTTTTACTTATAATTATATTTGGAGTTGGTGTTTGACCAATTCGGTTCAAAAGGGCATTTTCTTGGATAAGATAGTACTTAAAGGTAGCAACGCGTTTATGAGATGACAAATGATACGATATTATACATATTTACATTAGTTAAATTATTTGACAAATGTGTAATGTAAGAGATAAAGTTTGCCAAAAATCATATAAATGCTTTATGTGACCAGCCACGTAAGAACCCACTGCAATAAATATTTCATAAGCGTAAAGAGCGTAATAGTAATAGGCATCTCATACTTCTGTATATATGTATAAAATATTACTTACAAATAATATATTATTAGCTGATAGATCCAAAAAACTTAAGCAACGGAGATTACAGAATAAGTTGACTGGTATGATCTGTATATCGTTTTTGTCCAGTAGCAGCGTTTCCAGTGAGGTCAAGGTCTCAAAAGCATTCTCAGTTATATTGCCTATTTTATTATCGGATAGTTTCAATATCTTCAGGTTTTTCAATAAAAATGTTCCATTTTCTATCCGTTGAATCTTATTCCTTGATAAATCTAATATTATAAGTGAATCGAGACCAATAAAAGTGTCTGACGGAATATAAACTATCTGATTGTTGGAAAAATCTACCATTTCCAGATATGAATTGTTTGTGAATAGGCGTTCTGGCAGTGTGTACAAGTAATTGTTCGATATGTCTACGTTAAATAATCTCTTCGTTGATCGAAAACATTCACTGTCGATTTCTTCTAAGTAATTTCTCTGAAGACGCCTGAAATTCGTAGGATTCAAGATAAGTATTTAAGATATTTCATCCCATGTATTTATTGGTCACTCTTTTTGATTTAGATGAGAACTTGTGAATTGATTTTATTTCATATAAAAAAGACGCTTTCTACACTCATAGCCCCACACTAGGATTTTCTCCTGTGTCGTGAGTGCCATGGACACACAATGACGAATGCACAGACACCCAGACCCAGAAAAGAAATCTAAATTCATCATTCATATTTCTCTCTGACCGGGAATCGAACCCGAGACCCACTGCGCGTTAAACCGGTATGATGACTGCTCTGCCACGCGGGTCGTCAAACATTATAGGTACATTATAAATACAACAGATAACTACTTTATTCTCGCGGCTCCGCTCACTCATTACGGTCATGTTTACTACAAAAATGGTTCAGGTATAAACTGTCTGTATGCCAAAATTCAACGAAATCCGACCAGTAGTTTTTGCATAAAAGAGTACCAAATACACATAAATCTTCATAAACTTTCGCATTTATAACATTAGTAAGATACATAGTTTCACATTCAGCGAACCGACAATTTCCTATGAAAATATTACGTACAGTCCCGTCGTATTTTTATATACATAGGTTTTGTAAGTTATTATTTTAGCAAGAATCTATGAAACGATAGACCGACGAAATAAGATTATAAATTGAAAGTAGGATTCCAGATATCCTTAAATAATAAAGTTAAGAAAACATCAAATCTTTTCGCTACGTGTGTTGTTTATTTTAAGCGACTTTTCAAAGAAAACAGATTATTTATTGATCGTTGATTTTTATGAGATATATTTATGGGCACAGTTGTATTAAACTGTAATAAAATTAAAATAAACTTATTTTGAGAGTGTTTAAGTTTTCTTCTTCAAAAAATATTTATGTAGATAATCTACGTTTTTTTGTGCACTCTTTTAATTTCAACATATTCAATAGTTTCATCAATCACTTAGAATGGCATTAGTATGAGAGTAAAATGACATGGACTGATGAACGGGAGACAATTACAAGAATCTTTAAAATAAGAATTTAATAAAAAATAGCATTGTATAAATTTATATAAAAGACGAGAATGTAATTTATGGATCACTTTGTTATAATGTGCTCAGAATTATTTTATTGCTCAGAAATACAGGGCGACATTATATTTCTCTTGCCTTTTTATGAAATAATATTATATCAATTAATAAATTACTCCTTTATATAACCTTTAAACGAATGTTTTATGAAAATATAAACAGTAGCTTTTATAAAACATAAATTTCGAATTTATCTATACATTCCCAATAATTTGGGGAAATTAGCAAAATATTGGCACGCTTCCCAGCTTATGTTTCGAATCATGTTCTTAATGTTTCATAAAATAAATGTCATGTTATAAATAAACTATACATTGCGGATATGGATGATATTAGTTTGGTTTAATTTCTCCTTTAACGTTGGTTTAATGAAAACCATTACAAGATCTACCAAGTCTACTCGAATGATTAGACCTATCAAGGTGATGACATATCATTTCATGTTTTCTGGTATTAGTTCATTTTTTACATTAATTTATTAAGTATATTTGTTATCTGTTAACCATTTATAATGTATCCACTTTCTGTACCTGCGGTTTCGCTAGCATTAAAAATGTATAATATACATTACATGACATATATTTAACATGACATCATCGCGACAGATTACATCGAAATCTGATTAGTACTTTATAGTATTATTAAGTATCACATATAAATTGTTAGTGAAGATATTAGGCTTTATGCCTATGTGCTATTCTTGGTTTTTCTTTATCTGTGCAAAATTTCATTTAGAACCATTTTATGTGATGATCTAAAAATTTCTGACCTTCCATATTAAAATTTAATGTTTTATCTGTGTATTGAAGATAGAATAAAAATTAAAATATATACGTTATGTAATTAAAAGCTATAATAATAATATCCTGTATTACATAATATTAAAATCTAAGATATCAAAATATTTAAGATAATCAAATTATGTAAAACTTCAATAGGTATATTAAGTGGAATTTTATGTTAAACCTTAAAACCTTACTCTACGAATTAGAATTAAACCTTACCTTACCCTTATTACCCTTAGAATTAAACTTTTGTATAAATTGTCATTTTATAAAATTAATACTTACAAAATTCTTAAGTTGATCAAAGAGTCGAATACACCAGGAGGCAAATACTCCACATGGTTGTCAAACATATCCAATTCGGTTAGCGATCGCATCCCTTTGAATGTGGTCTTATGTAGAGTCCGAAGTTTGTTAGTGCCTAAGTCACTGGAATAATTGAATAGTTAAAACCGATATAGAGCAGAAAAGTGTGTTTTGCGCTGAGAGTACATGTGGCTCTTTTATATATTTATCATCAATCAAGCATGATTTCTGCCTATTTTCAACCGACTTCCAAAAGGAGGAGGTACTCAATTCGTCTGTATTTTTTTTTATTTTTTTTTTTATTTATCAGGTCGAAGAAGCCAACGAGCATGCACTCCAGCTGATGTCAAGTTGTAACTGCCGCCCATGGACACCTGTAAGCAACTTCATATAGAACATGGACTCTATCTAAAGTCGATAGAAGATGCATTGCTACTCCCAAGGGCTGAGATGGTCACTTCATATATTAGTGAGGTGGCAATCACACCCTTCCAATGCAAGAACTGTTTCACGCTAGAAACAGGTGTGGCGGCGGTACCTCTCTGGTCGAACTACAGTGGTTCTAACGCCTGTCTCTCGCTTTTTAGTTTAATATTTTTAAAGTCAATATCTTATTGCCAGATATCAACAAAGTAATTTTGGCAAAAAATGAATACAAGAAGTATATGCTTTTTGAATTGTTATTTTTAAGGAAAAATAATAAAAAACATATCTTAATCTTGGTACATTCTATCTCGACGTATATTTACACCATTCTTTGCAGTTATTTTAAGATACCTACACACATACACAAAAAGCACATATTTATAAAATATTGACATCAATAACGATTAAATCCGATACCGGATTGTACTTTTAGTGCAGTAATAGATTTTAGTACTCTTAAATCTTTTTCGAGAATTTATTACAGCATATAGTGCCTTTACCTACGTATAAATAACGAATTACCGTGTATAAATCTTCAGGCCAGACAAGTAAAGCCTTATTGAAAGTGCTGTAGTAGGCCAGCACATTCTATGTTATGTAATACGTAAAGCCAAATCGGTCTTATTACATCCAATAATGACATCGTATAGGAAAAAATACAGAGATTTATTATATAATATTGGATCTCTGTAATGAACTGCTAAGAACTAAGTTGGAAAACCTCGTATGTTTCCCTTACCATACCTTTAAACCGGCATAAAGAAGTTAGGGATGTGAAAAAACAATCGATTATTTTTTTAGAATAATCGATTTCTTGACCATAAATAATCGATTTCACTTCATTTTCATCATCGTAGCTTTGAATTATGTTTGAAGTTTTAGGTTTTATGTTAGATATAGCCGTTTTTTTGGTCGTCAAGTTACATAATGTACATATTGCCGTTTTTTTTGGTCGTCCGTTACCGGCCCGGGCGGTGTAAGCCTAAGTTTTCAATAAAAAAAACAATTATTTTTTTTGCAAAAACATCGATTATTGAAAAATCGATTATTTGATTAAAATATAAAATCGATTAATTAATAATCGATTATTGCCCAGCCAAGTCACATCCCTAATAGAAGTGCTTAATAGTTGTGGTTGTGGTTCCGGTGGGGTAACACTACAAAAGTAACACTTTACCTTTAAAGTATAGTATTACTTTTGACAACCTATCAGGTATTCGAATTGACCTCGATTTTTGTTAATAATGATGAAAAAGTAATATATTTTTATGCTCTGCGATTTAAAACAGATTTATAGAATTATATTTTTAATCCGTTGTTATAGTATTGCTTCTAAAACACATAGCTACCTGCATAATTCATTTAATAAGAAAGATTCATATGTGAACCTGAATTTATAGTTAGTTGATCTAGTAATTTAGTTGAAACGAACTTAAATGGAATTATAAAAAATATCTTTACCTACATAGAAAATAGGTCGGCGGGCACTATTAAATCGGTTGTAAGAGCTGTAAGCCCCGCTCTCCAGCAGTTGAGTGAGCGATGTACGGCGTCGCATCTGCATGTGCTTTTAGTGCACTGCCTCCAACGAGCCTGGCTGTAGCTTATTGTCCACACTGTACACAGAAAGCTTCGTTAAAACTAGAAAATAAAATAATGTTATATTAATTACGATCGGCACCACTCGTTTTACGAGAGGTCTGGAATACTCAATGCAATTTAGTTAAAACATAGATCTGTTTTGAAATTATACTGCTTTTGGCGCGTTAGGGAAAGAAGATAAGAGTAAATTTTTCATTGTCACGAGAAACCGACAACCTGAAGTTAGCTGTAGTCAACATTTTAGTTTTATTTTTATTTATTATAAATTTTTATTTTTTGTGATATTTAAATAAACTTTATTTAGCTAGATAATGTGTTATGAAAAAAATTTCAATGTATTAAATACCTCTTTTCTATTGTTAGTCTCGCTTTTTCTACAAACGTAGAAAAAGGCGAAAGATAAAATTTTTAAAAAGATACTTTTATTAAGTTATATCTTGTTTGAAAAAAAAAACTGCATATATTCGCATCATAACATTTCTATTCTTCATTAAATCGAATTGAATAACCTAGATTTTTATCCAATAATTTGTTTCATATGTAGTTGTCATTAGTAGATCCGTACGATCAAAAATGTACACGAAACTTCAAATTATTATATTTATTTAAGATTTCTAAATTTAAGTTCCTGCTAAGGCACTGTATATTGTTTTCGCCGCTAATGGACATCTACCCTAAATATGATTGAAGGTCCGTCTGAAAGTTACAGAAATGTTGTTTTTTGTGACGAGAGAGTTGGATCGCCTCGTGTTACTGTTTAAACACATCATTTAAACCAACATGACAGCGATAAGGGTATTTAACCGTAAAGTATACTTACATTTCACGTATAATAATTGAATTAATGATTTTTAGTGTGCGTCGATTGATGAATATTTAATTACTATCTATTAATACTTAATTACTATCTATTAAGAAATTAAGTTTCATGTATTCAGGGCATTAAGAATGTTATTAAGAAATGTCGGAGTTTATAGGTATGCCAGGTCCCATACAAAATGTCCTTTCTATTTTGAGCGAAAACAATAATATGACTTGTATAACTTGTTTCTTGTGAAATTTATTTAATTTATAAGCAACTTAATGAAATTAAGGACGAATGAAAGTTAAAGTTCAAACACGAAATAGTTAATTTGATATACTTTTTCGTGTCTAAAGCTGAACGTAAATGGTTGAAACATGTTTTTAATTATTGCAACTATTGACGATAAACGATTAATCTGTGTATATTTTTTTTTGAGACGGAAGCAGCAAACTAGCACGCACTCCACCCACAAGCAATCACCGCCGCCCATGGACACCTATACATGGCAAGGAACCTCAGACTGGGGTTCTATCTGAAGTCAATCACAGATGAGTTGCTACTTTCGAGGACTGAGATGGTCGCCTCATATTGAAGTAAGCCGGCAATCACTCGCTTTCACCGAAACACAATAACAGCTTCACGCTATAAAAAGATGTGTCGGTGATACCACCCTGGTCAAACTACACTGGCTTTTTCACCTTACAAAAACTACCACCTGTATATATTTGATCAAATATTTTTGAAATCTTTGAAACCAGCCAAGAAATAACGAAGTAGTCTCACCGGGCTGTTCAATTGCTCTTAATCGTCGATCCAGTTGCCTCCACTGAATGTCGTTGGTGCATGGTCCAGAAGTTGTATGCTCCTCATCCTTCTGGGCTTTGGAGAACATGTCGTATACTTCACAGGGTGTCAGTTTGCACTGTGCGTTTACCTGTAACACTATTGAAATGTTTTTGTTAAGGTTATCTATTTAAAAAAATAGGTAATGATATAAGTAAGATAAACCAATTCAAAGGGTAAATATATAGTATCTATTAATACCTGCCGCAAATTTTCCAGCCACCCAGGGTTGACTGGTAGAGAATGCCATAAGGCATTGAGTTTGCCCTATTGTAACTTTTATTTTTAAAAGGCGCAATGAGTAAATAAATAAACAAATACGGAATCCTATTATTAAGACTCCGCCATTCGTCTGTCCATCTGTCTGTCACTAGGCTGTATCTCATGAAGCGTAATAGGTAGACAGTTGAAATTATCACAGTTGATGTAATTCTATTGTAGCTTTAATAATGACAAATTAGTAATAATAGAATAAAATAAATATTTAGGGGGGGCTCTCATGCGACCAACGTGATTTTTTTCCATTTTTTATAAATAATATGGAACCCTTCGTGCCCGAGTCCGACTCGCACTTGGCCGGTTTTCAACATATTTTCCATTTTTATTCTATTTGTTAAGGTTTAGTTTATTGACGAGCCTAAATGTTCCTAAGTATATTCGTTGAATTCGTTAATATAGTTGTATTTTTCAATGTGGTTGAATTTCGACTGCTTGTCAAACTCAAAACATATTTTTACTATTCATTAGTTATAATCACGTAAATATTGTCCATTACTTGTTGGAAGCAGGAACGCGTATACTCTAATTACGTTAAATGCATGTGCAATTCACATATCCTACTTAAATTAACGTAATAGAGTCTTTAATTAGGCGACGAAGGCGTTCTCTGCGAGGATTATGTTAGAACGATTTAAATATGCATGATATCCTTCCAGTTTTCATACTAGAATTCAGGAACTCTAAGCTTTACTTAACTACTTAGCTTTATGGCACAAATGAAGTAAATAGTTGTTTCGATTGAAACACATTGTATTGAAAGTTCATCTCAGTCCTCATGAGCATCTGTGATCGACTTGTAGAACACCTTTTTAGATAGGTGGAGGGAACCTTTATAAAGGTTCATAGTATCATGTGAGAGCGACTGCGTTATGTTTGATTCGCACCGCACTAATTCCCCCACGTTGGCACTTCAAATCTTCGGGCGCTTACGACAGTATTCGGCCACATATACCATCGTATTTCCCGGAGTTTTTGTGGGCTGTGTGTGGGAGGTTCTCTCTCTTGCTTCCATTTAGTCACCTCTCACGATAAGTATTATGCCATAGTTCTATATCGATCCCGAGAGAACAACGACCCAGGTAGACCCCTTGCTTTACCTGTTCTAGTTAGAGTACAGATGTCTATAAACCGCTTATAATCAGTGAATTGCACGCTATTTTAATTATTATTTAAAAGAAAAACATTTATTTTCAATCTTTTATATCAATTTGGATGCAGGAATTTGGATGGGTGAGCCCAAGTGTCGGAATTAAGCCGGTTATTCCTTGTTATTGTCATAGAATAGCGGTCGTTAACCTGGTTGCCTTTATAGGCGGCTTGAAAATGTCCGACAAGGGTTGCCCACTAACTCTTGTCTTCCCAAAAATTTGCATAAAGCAACATGGTAGTTTGTTCCAAGCCTTACTCAATGCTACACTTATAGCTTATAGAGACAGCCGTACTCAAATTAGGGATTTAAAAGAGGATTGGAGCCAAAGATAAAGATAGATAAGGGAATTCTTAGAAATGAGATAAAATTCAAAACGATTTTCATGATTGAATGAATGTAATTTGCTATATTAACTTTAGAAATTATAGTCACCATCAAAATAATTATGCAACTATCTAATTTCTAAGAACATAGATATTTATTTAAGACAGGCAATAATAAGTTGTACATAATAACTCCATAGTTTGCTATTTTAAACGACTTCGAATAGGAGGTGATTCTATGTTCAACTGTATGTATTTTTTTCAGTAATAACATATTTTTAATTGATTGATCTTCTGCTCGTTCCTGATTATTTCATATTTGAATTGTTGATTCATTCATGAATACGTAAAATATCTAAGTAAATAATATTAATTAAACATCGATATGTTTACTTAGTATACGATTCAGTGTGATATATTATACGAAGAACCTATATATGTTCTATGTACGGTTAAATGATAAAATATTCTGATACATGTACTAAGATTAAACAAAACATTGTGTATAGTTTACTCCTAGCAAATCATACTCATCGTATTACTCACACGAGTTTATGTCGATACAGACAGGTCAGACAGCTTCTGAAATAGCCAGATTATCTCAGTTATTTCAGTCGCTTAGTGTCTTACAATAAAACAAGTCTGCTCGATTTTGATTTACGCTCACTTGAAATGACATAAATATCAATTTTATTAGCGAAGAAAATACATTCGTTTTTGAAATGATTCTTCGTTGGAACAATTGTGATTTAACATTCGATGAAACGGAAACGCGCTACGTAAGTAGTTGTCAGCGCTACAACTAGATGGCGTTATCCCCGTTACTGAATCACGCTAACGACTTTACTTCATATATTGTATTAGAGCTTAAGTTTTGTATATAATATCAATAATAATAACGCTTTCTACACTCATAGCCCCACAGTAGGATTTTCTCCTGTGTCGTGGGTGCCATGGACACACAAAGACAAATAC
>DWNE01009279.1:0-10996 GCA_018249875.1 Cecropterus toxeus | reverse complement strand
CCTGCACATCTAAGAGTTCTCATAAAAAAAGAGTTCTCAAAGGTGTGTGAAGTCTACCAATTCCAAAGTCCAAATTAATAACTCTTCATCATACGAAGTGATGAAAGAAAGTAGATATTACATATTACGATTTGATCTATCTTGATCGCTATAATATATAAGTATAGTAGGTACATTAGTACATAGTTAATAAAAACTTCCACATATCATACAATGTGTTCGCAATTTTTCGAATTATCGGTTTAATATAAAATAAAAATATCTAATACAATTTAATTAATGAATTAAAATTTAATGTTTAATCTTATAAAAATAAATTGAAGTGCAATAAGAACTGGTTTTATTTCCTATATACGTACCTAAGTAGCTGTGGCGAATGATCATATATTATGTTGAATCTGTCTCGGTTGTCATCATGTCACTTGTTCAAGTATAATTCAAGACTTGCCTGTAGAGCTGTCGGATGTTTTAACAGCAACGCCTACTTACAACTAAAAAAATGAACACAACTAAAGAAATGTGGTATATCAGGTAGTTATATTTTTTTAAATCTTAATTTTCCTTATTATCGATAAACCTGTTTGTTAGTGTTGAATTGATGCCACCCTTTCGAAACCACTTAGTATGTAAGTAAATAACTAGTAATATTATTATTATGGCAATATTTTTAAATTTACTGTTTTAATTATATGTGACCATTAAATTACACTGATATTACAATAAAATTACTACAATCCAAAAATAATCATAGAAATGAATTATTTTTTTGCCGGCACTGAATATTACCAATTACATTTATTTTTCTTCCATAGACAATTTTATTTCACGAATGAACGAAAATATAAATTAAAAGAAGGTAGATCAAATAAAATTATTTTTGTGCTATCATAGCCTTGGAATCACCCACTTTTTATATTAATACGTGAATTAACTGTCGGTCTTGATTTTATCTTTCAATTGAAGGTCAGAAAGAAAAGAGAAACTAAAATTGTAAATTACGAATAAAATGTTTCTCTTCATGTTATATTTACTTTTTATTGCTCCAGGTAAGTTTAAACGCATTCTTAAGTTTAAACGCGGCGGATTCCTAATATTTCGATGGGCCACCGATTAATTTATATATCCTTTACTACCTGCCCGACTTTGTCTTGTCTTAACTATGAATTTAGAATTCGAATT
Source organism: Cecropterus toxeus (assembly GCA_018249875.1). Lineage (NCBI taxonomy): Eukaryota > Metazoa > Arthropoda > Insecta > Lepidoptera > Hesperiidae > Cecropterus > Cecropterus toxeus. Next base: position 9,817 of record DWNE01009279.1, on the reverse strand, counting down.
GGTTAGGTTTTGTATATTTTTCCCTATTTTTTTCCTTTTAAAAGAACGTTCTACTGACAGTTACAAACGCAACAAGACGAAATCGGTCCAGCCGCCCTCGCGTGATGGTATGACCAAGAGAAATATTGATTCATTATTACCTATATAATTGTATAGATATAGCTACTTCGTTAAGGCCGCTTAGGTTCATAGTGCCTGCTTTCTGGTCTGTTATAAAGCAAACATACATCGCCGAGCGTTCCCTACTTATTTATCTGTGGAAGTTTTCAAATTTCAGTTTTCACGGCACTTGAAAATTGCCGGCGGTGAAAATTGAAACACCCCAACTTAGTACTCAAGTCGTAAGGGCGGCAATTTTAAGCTGGTTACAGATATTTGCGATTTCCCCGATTGTCCCGTTTATTGCATCTATTTGATAAAATCTTACGTAAATTCTTAACCCTCCTTGAGTTGGAAGGTATACATAATTTTAAATTTGTAACTGAATAATCTGATAACAAGACTATCCAAACTTTCTTGAAACTGAAAATAAGGCTCATCCCTAAATTATTATATAATGCTTACAGCCTTCGCAAAACCTCGTTATGCTGATTTGGATGAAGAAGATCAGCAGCTGTTCAGAGCAGTGTTCGATACTCCATCATACGACCAAGAGGAAAATGATGAAGACGAACTCGACCTTGGCAAAATTGATTTGCTGAAGGATGGAATCTGGGCGATCAAGGCTAAGCTGACCGAGCTAAGGGCCTTTAATAGGGCTCTGGTATCTAATTTTCTTTCCACAAAATTGAAATTAAAGGATATGTTGACTAACCACTTGCCGGCCAAGAAACATCAACATGAAATTATAGATAAGAAGAAACCAACACACAATTTATATAACCAGGTTAGTAACTTATGTCAAACCGGCCGTTTATTGACTTCATTATTTTTATTTGAAGTATTATTTTGTGTTTGCGTGACGTTGTATAAAAATCATTTTTTTTAAGCAGGTGTGCAAAGAGCTCGCATAAGAATGAGTATGAAAGCCCACAAAAAAAATTCACAACGCTAGTTAAGAACAAACTTGCACATCTTATATATAATCTTAAATAGCTTCATAAATTTAGGTCTCCTTGCGATGTTTTCCTTCATCATTAATCTATGCAGATCATCTACTTTGATCTATTTTTAACACTGTCATTTATTCGAAAATGATCGGTGTATGAGATTTGAACCCGAGACTAAACATAGAATATAGAAATTGACAAACTATTATAAATGTGCACATGAAGTTTAATAATCATTTTATTATATAGATCGTTTGTAGTGAAGAACAAACATGTAAAGGCCATAATATGAATATAGTAGGTGGTTATTATTTGTTAAAGACATTCTGTTATGATTGTAATGTATGCATTCATAGCAAAGTTCTAGGTTACTTAGTGGTAACCTTCAAGTTGAGAATGTATTGATAGAACTGCATTGATATATTACACGTTGTTCCAGCTTCCTCCGTACTATCCTCCGCACACCCAATATGATCTACAGCAAGCCATCCCGCAATATCACGATCCATATTACGGACACTGATGGATGATTTTTTAATCACGCTGGCTGTTATTTTTTATTTATATGATCGTTAAATCCAATCTCTCTGTATTCTTTATTTGAAAAGGAAAAGAACTGATTTGAATTGTTTTGTAATGTATTTATAATTTTTGTATTATATTTTAACAATAAACTAATCTGAATAATAATTATTTTTTTAAATATTGTCAAATCCTTGCCTTTTTGCTGAAATATTTGTAAAGAGCGAGACGACGTCTAGTGCAAAGATAGTGCGATATCGTTGCAAGTATAACAAGAGCGTCATAACTTTGCAAGAAAGTGCATTTCATAAATTAAATTCTTAATTGGGAAGGTCACTAGCTGTGGGTGCCTACAGTGAACCGCGTAGTTAAACGCAGCGCGCGCGCAGGGCACACGTGTACTAGAAGTGAATCGCTTTTTCCAATTCGAAACTCGAATAGAGAACTAGAGGACCTCGCTTAGTCTTACAGTGTGACTCGAGTGCCGCTCAAATCGGGAAATGCAACAGTAAAGAGACTAATTCGCCCCAACAAAGATTTCATCGAAATGTTGTTTTTGATTATAATTCCCGATAAAGTGGACATGTCCTTATCAATACAATAGTTCGATCAGCTGTACTAGTGCTGAACACCTTTTGTGACGAGATGAGGATCTTCTTTCGATGGATTTGTATTCTGGTATGCTTAATTTGTCTTCTAGGTAATTAATTAAATTTTAATCAATGTACAAATGTCCTGAATGTTAAGATAAAGATTACATCATCATATTTATAATCTTGAATTTTAATGTGGGATTTTTTACATACACAAACACTAAAATAATTGAACACATTTTAATAAATAGACAGATAGATAAGCTATTACAGTATCCGCTGGTAACGGCAGGCTCCAGTCCAGCTTCGATACGCCCACATCGCTCACTTTGTAGTCCTATTGACCTTCGTTGTCAGAACGCACGCTAGGGTATTTAAGAGTACAGCCAATAAATAAGAAATATTATCAATTGCAGTAACAGAGCAGATCTTACAAGGCAAGGGTGCGTTATTAGTTGACTAAATACACAGATATAAAAATCTAGACATACCTTACATAGATATCACAGGACTCTACGTAAATTGCAATCAAAATTAGATGAATTCAAAAATTGACTCAATTGTATTCTTTTTTCAAAATTTTTTGTACGAATATAATTGTGCCCAAATACATGTTTTTGTTGGCTAGATAAACTTAGTTTCATAAATTTCAAATTTGTTAAACGTAGTCTTGGTTTTATGAAGGTTTTAGGTAATGACCTAACTACATTTCTTATAGAGCAACAACAAATTATAATTGTTATTAAATCTACCTATAAACAAATGTAATACTTAGTATCGATATATTTATTATTGAGACTTCATTCAATAAAATTTTCATCACAGATATGTTATTATTCTTATCACATTGTTATGTTTAATAATAAGTCGTGATATAAAAGTTAAAAAATAAAGCGTTCATATTTAATTGACCTTAGACACAAAATTGTGTAACGAGGCCAAGATATTTACTAATTTATTTTAACATTTAAACTAGTTCACGCTGAAAAATAAATGTTCTTACTTTACAAACGTTAAGAACATTGGCTTTCAGCGAGATAAGAAGTATTAGACAAATATTCATTGTAGATAGATAGATAATTATAATGGTAGTTGTTCACATATGTTTGACTATGACATATATTTGACTCATTGTAATGTTCATTAATTAATTAATTCCTATTTATTCTTGTATATTATATTTGCATGCCATAGTTGGCTAAATGTATGAACTTTATACTTTATGAACAACTTAATGTACTTACTACATTTAAGGCAACTAAATAAATGATTGTTTCATAAATAGTTATAAAAGCTTGTTCAAAAATTATAACATCTCCAATAAAAGGAATAATACAGATTAGAGTAGATCGATTGATTGTAGATTGCTGAAATTAAATGAATAAATACCTAAGCAAAGGCAAGTAAAATAAATAAATCTAAATGAGCACGAGATTAGGCCTAAATATAGGGAGTGACCTGTTAAACAGTGGCGTAGCGTGCTTTGACGGGGCCCCGTATAAAATTGTGTGGGGCCCTTAGGAAGAGTGAAAATTTCTCACAAAAGAAAAAAAAATGTTTGCAAAAAAATTAAATAAATATTTGTTTATCATAATTATCCATCTGTCAAATGTGGGAATTTTTTATTATTTTTTGTTTACGCATGTTGAGGGCCCCCGTTGTCCGGGGGCCCCGTATAAATGATACGGCAGATACGGCGGTAGCTACGCCCCTGCTGTAAAACAAAGGTCCTATGGCAGAACGGTGTTCAATATTCGATTTTTACGTCATAAAACATATGACGTTATTTTTAAACAAGGTATCCATTAAACAATTGAATAACATAAATAAATAATTAAATACATTTTAGCAGAATAACAGAAAAGTGTCAAAAACAAATGCCACACTCTATAAAACTGTTCGTTACCGGTACGACGTCTAATAGGTGAGAGATTTTTTTCATTAGATTTATTCTCTGTACAGTCAGGTTGGGTAACTTTGAAATTCCTTGTAACCCGGTTTAATTTTTTTTTCAGAATAAAAGCTTACCGATGATATTAAAGTTATCAAAAATCAAGGATTTTTGCTTTTCAAAAGAGGTCTGTTCAAAGATACCCAAAACATAAGGTAGCTTTTATTACTCTCTCTAAAGTAATTTTTTTCTTCTAAATACTCGGAAACACAGTTAAAAACAATATTTCGATATAAAGGGTACACTTATCATTCAACCAAAAATTTAATCAGGTTATTCCATTCTTTTTTATATTTTACAAAAATCGGAGAAAGTTATTCAAAGCCATTAATTTATTAATGCTTTTTCATGTGTCTTTATGTTTAATCAACTTTGGGGCAATATAATTATCATAATCTTGAATTTGTACATCGTTTAATCTAATGTTCTATAGGTACACAAAGGTACATTCTACTATTTCACGCGCAAAACACGTGCATTAATTATTACCGTAACCGGTCTCCAGATGAAAAGTCACGTGATATTTCCCCTTTATTTGTGCTATTTTTTTTTCCTATTTGTTGATCAGTTTAAAGCCCAAAGTTGTAGCGCTCTATGGGTTAGGTACTGCGGCAACATGCCGCCACATTTACGTTATCATAACTGCTTTTCTGTTTTTGTTTCAAAAACACTTACTAGATGTGTTCCAACTTAGTTCTCAGGGGCAACAACCCATCGGAGGACAACCTGGAGTTGATATCAGATGTCTATGGGCGAACCGCTTACTATCAGACGGACTGTATGCTCATTTGCTACCAATTTAAAAAACAAAAAGTAATGAAGGTATTTATACCTACGAAAAAGAGGATAGTAAATGTCAGTGTGATCTTTAACTCATATGAACGATTTAAATTCAACTGAGGGCGAAACGGGTCTAGGCAGATACTTCCTGATGTTTTTTATGTAACGGCCTCAACCACAACGTAGGTACACTTATTTTTAATTAAGATAGTTTAGATTGCAGTGTTACTGGTTTGACGTTTTGGAGGCAAGAACAGCTCAATACGTTTGTATGAATATACATCTAAGTATTACCACGGTAATAGCATATAAGTTTTTAGAAACTTTATTTCTCATTAAGAATTATACAAATCCACTTACATGAGAAACTTAACATAATTATAACACCTAGTTTACGTGTACATGAGCGTTTTATTGCGAAAATAAAAAAGTAGGTAGGTAGATTTACATTATTTAGAAACAATTTTCGATATTAAGTACATAGATACTTTTACTGTGGTATTACTGTAAGATCAAACCCTAATGACTTTGTAACCGATTTTTTATTGCGTCATTATTTACAATTACCACTTTAATAATAATTACAATTTGGCTACAAAAACCACAAACATTTGTATAAGTAAGTACCTACTGGTTAAAAGAATTGTAATTAAAAACTAATTTCAATAGCCAATACTAGTTTTAAACACTTACTTAATAATTATTGCCCCTTTTACTTGCCAATAAATAATTATAAGACAATTGAATAACAATAGACACATGAGCTAATCGCCAGTGCGCGAAACATAATATTTACGAGTAAATTCGAAATAAAGGTATAGATTATGCATGACAATTAGCGCAATTTGTATTAACGCCATTACTAACCCACAATAGGTTTAGCTTGAACATGACAATATGTTACGACTTTGGAACAATAATAATATACTTTATTGTACCCAAAAAAGAAAAAGTACAATGAAAATTTACAAAATTTAAAATACAATACAATTAGTATGTGCATATTAAATAGGTAGGATGCAATAATCAGATAAAGGAATTTGTGTAAAAAAAGTAATTAAGGCTTAAGTTATTGAAAAGCTAATTTAACCAATTAAACATAGCAAAAATTCAAAATCAATAAAAAAAACTACGAAGACTGTAATTTACTCATATTAATATATAGTTCACATTATTTGTAATGCTATCATAATGTACCGAGTTATTTTTCATTTCGTTTACATTTTTGGCACTGTGTGTATTTTGCTGTAAATATGTTAAAAATGGCAATAACGCCCACTTGGGTAATAAGTGGGCACTAATAACGTCCGACCAAACGGCCATTAGGTGCCCTAGCGCTCCTGCCCCAGCGCTTTTACCCTACGTGGGAGCTGTTGCCCTACACGTGAACGTACGAAAAATAATTTTAATTCGAAATAATATTGATACTAATATTAAGTGCTTAACAAATCATATATATTTTTCGCGAGTATTTCACGAATTAATTTATTTATGAAAATCACTGTGTATTTTTTGTTATGCATGTAGGTACATTCAGTCTTACATTAGATTGAATGTACCTACATGTATCACTCCAAATAGCTCGTGGGCCCTACATTTAATATAACAAACAGGCATTCATGAAGCTAGTGATTTTAGTAATACCAGGAACACCAGGACAAGGGTTTTAAAAGTTCTTGTTGCCATGGAAATCATAAAGATTAGCTTTGAGCCATCATCTTTAGGTTCATAAATCTAAGGATAATCTATTTACGGCAATAAATTTGTTCCGATTAACATAAAAAATTTACAGTTAAATAGATTTTAAATAAGATGGCGTTAATAGCATCGATTATCTTAATTATCGTTTACTAATAATAAAAACAAAGATCAGTTATAAGCAATACCGTATTAGCCACAGATTATTTACCTTCACAAACGCTTCATTGAAATAAAACATGACTTAATTGCATAATAATACTCCATTAGGTACGGATATTACGTTTTATTGTAGGTACACATTACTATATTAGGCAACTATACCAGAGCAGAATGTCTAAGAATGTGAGTAATTTCATTTCAGAAAGTATTAAGTGTAGCGTGTGCATCTTTAATGAAACAGGTATTAACTTCCTATGCAGTGTAATTTTTCTTTGTGATCAAGTTCGTTATCATCGGTAAATTTATTTGTATTCAAGTTTAAAATACCGCACGATCTGGTAAATCAGAACTGGTTTTCCCGCCTTGCCCTGTGCAGTCGATGCAAGCCTTATAAAGATAATAAAGACAAAGAGACGACAAAATTGATCTGTACCAAGGACTCAGGATGCGATGGACGGTTCAGCATTTCAATATGTCTCATAAAAATGTACAACGACCAACGGTGACCTTTGTAAGTTCCGTTATTACAAAATTGTGTAACTGTCAATTGACCACTCGTAATTTAATTGCTGAATTAATTGTCCAACTAAAGTAAAAGGAAACTTTCTGCAGCGTACAAATCTACAGTCTGCAGTAGACTACTACTTGCATTGGTTTCTTATTTTATTATTTATCTCCTATTTATCATCACCAATAACATTGTGAAAATCTAATTAAAGTTTACTTTATAAAGAATAATTTAATATCTACTGTAAAAAAGAAAAACATATTTTTTCCAAAATAATATAAGCTATAGACAGCGCTGACTCCAAAATTATCATCTTTAAAACGCTTTTCTACACTCATAGCCCCACAGTAAGATTTTCTCCTGTATCGTAGGCGCCATGGACACACAAAGACGAATACACAAACACCCAGACCCAGAACATAAATCTAAACGTATCATTCACATTTCTGCCTGGCCGGGGATCAAACCCGGGACCCACTGCGTGTTAGACCTGTATGGTGACCATTTCGCCACGCGGGTGATAATTATCTTAAATCTGTGGCTATAATATTTTAAGCGTACCTACTTATTTTTTTGTTTCAGTCGTAGACACTTCGAAAAGTATTTCCCCGACCAGTGAACGATATCACAAAATGCGCGTTTTTATTATGAATACTTTAATCTAAATTCCGATGTAAGTGTTGTTTAAAAAAATTAGACGAACGTTTTTTCCCGCAATTAAATTTAAACCGGCTTGTAGTTGTTTGTTATAATGACCTAAAATACTTAGTAAGTATAATTTTGCATATCTAAGATCACGATTTTTATACCAAAATGGTAAGTGTAGGTCACTTAAAAATTCTTGAGATGTAAATCAGTGTAGTAAGTGCACTACTATCCTTGGTATACTAAAAGGTATTTAGACGACAATTGGTATACAAACATAATATTAAGACACGTAAGTGCCTATAAATTTTGACCAGGAAGTTGACGATGAAATAGTTTATATTCCAACATTCTTTGAAGTTACAATTAGTAGATACGTAACCTACAATTACCACATTTTTATGACGACATCAATAGTGCAAGCTTTCCTTCGAACTGATCATATTAACTACTCACCGCAAAATTTTAAATAGGTAACATACTACATTTTAACGGATACTACATTTTAAAGGAGCATCTCATCTCAAAATGAGAGAGAGATCAATAGCCCAATTTATGGGATACATGAAAACCGTTTAACAATTGTTAGTACTTAATTGTAAACTTACATTCAATTTCTGTAGCTACGATTCTATTGAAAGAATTCCTGAATACTGACTTCGCTGGGGCCCAAGGGTTCCCAAACAATCCAAAATTTTTCGTTTTTTACTAGCGATCCTGTTATTTTTTTAATAAGCATAATACTAAACTATTAAATAATTAAAACTAGCTTATTCACGCGGATCCGCTTCGATACTCGCGACCATAATGAGCATTCCATTTATCAATCCAGGTCATAAAATGTGTGCCAAATTTCAAAGAAATCCGATTTTGCTTGAAAGTGTAACAATCACACATAAATCCTCCCAAACGCCGTTATAATATGAATAAGTAATGAGCATCTTCTAGCTAAAAGCAAGAAAAAGGTACATACAGAATATACATACAGGAACATACAGAATACACACTGAGTCTTCTTTAAAAAGTAGAAGTGTTGTGTGTTATAGATAATATTTTGAAGTTTAGACAAAAACGCATTTGAATCAATCGTATTATTTTTAAATGTCTACTTATTTTAGATAAAACTCAGCACATAATATGTGTTTTAATTATAATTTAATAGCATAATATATGCCCAGCTAAAAATTCAAATAAAAAAAATGTTGAAACTTCGCTTCTGTTACGTTTACCACTATAATAAATATTCCGTGTATTAATCCAGATTATTAGAATATGTGTGCCAAATTTCAATAAAATTCCACCAGTATTTATTGCGTGGAAAGGTAACAAGCACACATAGTTGCATTGTCGCAAAATTATCATAAAATAATATTTAAAACACACGCTCACGCTAGCTAAACTCATCATTCCCATTGCTGTCTGGCCGGAAATAGAACCCGGGACCCATTGCGCGTCAGACCCGTATGGTGACCGCTCCGCCACGCGGGTCGTCATATTAGTAAGATACTCATTATAAATTGGCATACGGATACTACAGACATGAAAAACCACGTTACCGTTATTACCATTAGAAGTTTGGAACAATGGAAAATAATTTAAAATAAGTAAAAAAAAACACGCCTTCTACACTCATAGCCCCACATTAGGATTTTCTCCTGAGAAAATCCTAATGTGGGGCTATGAGTGTAGAAGGCGTTTTTTTTTTTTACTTCTGTCGGTCTGACGCGCAATTGTGTGTCCATGGCACCCACGACACAGGTGTCGTCGGTTCCATGGACACACAAACACGATTACACAAACACCCAAACCCATAACAGAAATCTAAATTCATTATTCATATTTCTGTCTGGCCGGGAATCGAACCCGGGACCCATTGCGCGTCAGACCGGTATGGTGACCGCTCGACCAC
>DWNE01009278.1:0-10997 GCA_018249875.1 Cecropterus toxeus | reverse complement strand
CGTGCATTGCGATATTTGCATTTAATATGATTTGGTATGTAGCGACTGATTGCCGGTCGGATTTTTTGAAAGGGTTTTATAGTTTTATGTCGCCCTTATTTTTTGACGATTTAAGAGTGTAGAGTGCATTGATTTAGTACTTAAGTTTGGTAATATCGTCACTCGTCATGAATAATTTAAGCATTATATTGCAATATCTCTCTTGGAAGTGCGTATTCGTAATATCCAAAATTTTGAGATTAATTTTTTGGATGAAGAAAATAATTTGGATATAAATTTACATATTTTAGAGCATAATGCTAGCCGACTACGTGTTTGTTTTGAATGATTTTAAAATCATGTAAACTATGAAAAAAAATAGGTTAAAATTTGAAACAAAGAAATATTTAGTTTAATTGAGGCCTACAGGGATTTTATAAAATTATTTACACTATGGTACCATATAGTTGCCCTATTATTTACAGTTTTTTTAACTCCCGTTTTTTCTGCAGACGTCTTACCGTGGAGCATTTCGACTATGGTGAGTTGTGCTCGACTCTCGCCCGTCGTACCGCCGGTATGAGCGGTCGTGCGTTGTCGAAACTGGGCGTGGCTTGGCAAGCGGCTGCGTACGCGTCGGACGACGGACGGCTCACTGAACGCATGTGCATTGAAATATGCGATGATGCTGTGCAAGATCATCGACAGAAGGTATGTTGGCAATGGATGGACCAGAACAGAATTGAAATCGAGTTGTAGAATCAGTGTAGTTCGATAAAGATGGTACCACCACCGTAGCGGCTCACTTGTATTTGAGGCTAACATCCTAGTTCTTGCAAGTAGCAACGCATCTGTGATAGGATAGAACACCAGTTCTGTCTGAAGTTGCTAACAGATGTCCATAGGCGGCAGTGTGCACTTACCATCAGGTGGACTGGATAACAGTCCTTAAATATTGTTGAAGACTCAAAACTAAAAAAAAAAAAATCATATGACCTACCTAATTACCAATAGTTACCAAAGAAAGGTTTAAAAAAAAACAAAAGATTTTTTTTAATAGTTTTGCCTCTGCCTACTTTTATAATGACAATAATCTCGCCCGTAGTTGCTTTATTAGACATAGGTAAATAGCAGAGTTATACACTTGTATACATGTAATTACATGTGCATACAAGCTGTGTAAGAAAATTGTTCGTCGTTCTTCTACTCTACAACCTTTACACTGATAAAAAAACGACCTTCAACTTCAAGAGCAATAATTTAAAACAATAAAGTGAAGGCAATCAATTTTTGAGCAGTTGGGGTATTAATAATAATATTTTTAACAATGTTACTTGTTAACAATGTCTATTCCTTCTTCCAACTTCAGATGGAGTGGCTGTCCGCTGAAGAGAAGTCTCGCAGCATGATGCCGTACCTCATGGATCTGCCGCCTTTGGACAGTGACAAGAAGGCCACCGTCACCGCGATCGAGGATACCAAAGAGGAACTGCCCAAGACCAAGGTCTCCAAGAAGAAATCGAAAGAGGTGGATACTGATAAGTGACAGCACAAGTCTGAGGACCACGGCAACCTTCCTGGTCCCCAGCCCCAGAACACGACCACGACCAAATTAACTTTTCACCTTCCGGACCCTATCAAAATAGAGATCGATTTCGCTAACCGCACCTTGCTACTCGTCGACTTAAATGATGCACAGATGATGATGCTTCGCTCCTTAGCAGACAACACCAAGGCCAAGAAAAGGGGGCGCAAGGGTAAAAACGCCTGACATACGGATATCCGGGTAAGGTACCTTCCTATCCGGCGGCGGCTAAGTCGGTGGCAAAAATTTAACAACTTCATCAAACCTTTCCTTTGGCTGATTCCATTAGGCGCGGGCATTTGCATTTACTTCTTACCAGAAACTTGGTCCTTCTGTGTGGATTTAAAAACCGGTAAACGGGCCCCACCGCATGTGCAGAGGGAACTGATGAGGGACGGAGTACTGGACCTCCATATCAGAAGGGATGCTATAGTCAAGTGGCATCAATACAATAAGTACGGTGAGCCCGAATTAAAAGAGGTTTTCGTTTAATTTTATCGTTTTCCATTTATGTTGCCTCAGTTTAAAGCACAAATAAGATTTAATATGTAAATATAAAGTGTCGTAGCATTTGCGTAATATCTGATGCCCTAGATTCCGGATATTATGATGAATGATTAGATATTACTGATTGTATGTGAAGCGTTAAGAGCTAAGGTATGTATTCGGTAAAGGTACAATTAATATGAAGGTTTCTTGTAAAATCTACTTGCAAGTGGAAGAAATCTGTCTCGTAATTGATCTAATTAAATGTATTGTACCCGTTTTGCCAAATACACTGCGGATAATATAAGAAGAAATGTTTCTTCAATTATCTGGCTCAAATATTTTTAAAGTAAACACTCGTTAACATGTGTGTGCACAATGTAAATAGATACATATTACAATCTAGTTTTGTATGTAACTGGTAATGTTATTTCGCGATTTTGTCTGGTGGTAAAAAAATAATAAGTAAAGCGTCTTATATCAAATGCTCGAGTGTCTGAACATCCTTAAACGATTCCAAATATCGTTGTAAGTTGTATATTGGAATAGCGAATGTGTATTATCAAAAAATCGATATTATATCAGTAGGAATATTCGAATAATCTTAAACACTCGAGAGGTATAATCGACACTCTACTTAATTAATATCACTAATAAATAATCTAACTTTTTGAAGGGTACATTTGCCCCCTTTTAAAATTTACAAGTCGCTTATCGTTAAAGGGTAGGCGAGGTGCGATTAAGGAACACTTGGTGCGTTCTATTCGATTCGATCGAAGTTTGAATCGATATTTATTCATTGACTTAGTAACAAAAGGTCGTCGGGTCTGTTCTCAAATAACTAAAATAAGCCAAAACAAAACGTCACAAAACATGAGATCACGTAGCAAAGTAAGTTGTTAAAGATACAGATCTTGATTAGATTATGTATTAATAATAAAATATTTTTACTTGTTAATCAATCAATTTACGGTAACAATATTATAATATATATCAAAATTTTATGTCATATTTTTCTAGTGTAATGTGACATGCTGTTTATTATACGAAATATCTTTGTTTTCTGTAATTTATTTATTTATTTGCTACAATTAGAACGGTATAAAAATAAAACCAATTACATTAATTGTAGACACTGCACACACAAAACTCCAAGCATACATAAAATATTTCCGACCATTCATCCGCAAACAAATCGCTCAGGGTATTATGTATCCAGAAGAGCGTTGAGTGCGGTGAGAACGCGAGGAATAGGCGAGTGCGCCCTCGCGATGGTACGATATAAATATGATGGTATAAATATTTTGGTCATTGATTCGGATGATACAGTATATTTTTTTTTTTTTAGCAGTGCAATTTTCGCATATTATTTATCATACAAAATAGTTTTACTATTCATGTTTTCTATTAATGTTTGCTTCGGAAAATAATAACTGATGCGCTTCTGTAGCACATCGTCTTTTTGTAGTACATTTAGTTTAGACGTTCTTGAGCAGACCCGGTGTCCTATAGTGATTAAGTCTATGTATGCGTAATTTTATCGTTACGAAAGGTTTCAAATTGTTCTTTTTAGTATAATTGCTTGATATTTACGTCGGTGGCGTATATTTTGTTCGCTTTTTACGGTATACGATCGCGGGTTAACCGGTTCCTAATTAATAATAGAGAAATGGTCTATCTTATTATATTTTGGGCATTAGAGAACTTGGGTTGTATGGTTAAAGGCAAAGTAAATATTGTTGGTCGAAATTTTATATGTTCCCTTTAATATATTTGTTTTATTTACGTTTTTGAGTTTTTGTTTGATGTTTGTTATTTTTACTTTATTAAAGCATTTATTTTTCACAGAATGTAACACACTATGCTGATTTTTTAAAAATTGAAGATGATTTTTTTTTATTCTAATGATTTATATTTCATTCGGGTCACTTCATTTCAGTCGATTACTTGGATATAAACTACTGCCAATAATTCGCTATTAAATCTGCTGGGTTTCCTTTCTTTTCAATTCTACATTCCAACCTTAATGTTTTCTAGGTCGCAAATGTTATCTTATTTTCGTTTCTTCTATTCAAAATGATAAACAACATTGGGACTATCTATAAATTATGTCACATGAAATTAAAGGCTTAGCTTGTCAATTCTTGTTGTTGTAGTGTATCATTAACTTTACGTTATTACAAAATAAAATATGATTATTAAAATATTAACTTTTATTTAAGGCAAGGAATAATTAAGGTTACTTATATATTACACTTTGAAATTCAAATTTCCGATGGTCACACTTGTAAACCAAGGTTCCTTCAGCGTATGTTCCTGATTAAATTTGTTTAATATTTTTTGTATAAGTATGCGGCATAATTTATAGATGTATACTTTATATCTCAGTTACCGATATTTATTTTTAGTTCTGCAACGTCTGGGCTTAGAGAATACTGCAGTTATGTCAAAATAACAACTACAAATAAAATATTGTGGTACTTAGTTTCATTTTTGTATTCTTAATGAATCATTTGATTTATTTTACATTGTTAGGATCAAGTAAGTTTTGCCCGCGTCTTTGTCCGTTTGGTGAACAAGTATGTTGTACTGGATATAACCAATAAACTATTGTACCAACAACGAACAAACAAGAAGTATTCCTTATTCCTTTAAAAGCGAGGCCTATGCCTAACAGAGGAGTTCTCGGCCGATATGGAATATGCGTCATTGCATATTCTCTATTTTAGTACAACTAAGTCTCCTTGTTGGCAGATTTTTTTTACTCCTACATTCGGAGTAAGCTTGTTTGAAATTGAAAGAAAAGGGTTCGAAATCTAAAATGATTTGATTATTTTGTCTGTAAGCTAAGCACAAAATAAAGTTTCTACCAAAATAATAAATAAACGCACTGTTCACTAACTAAGTTCCAAAATTCGTTCTAAGTGGCGATGATCTAAATCTACTCTGTAGGGAAAATGTTATCTCGAAGATTTCGGGATTAAAAACTGGTCGGGATCGCGAGAATTCATATTCTACTCTTATCCTATCATTCTTTCTCCCTCTAGGTATATATCCATTAATTTACAATTAAAAACTACATATTTAACTAAAGTTTCTACAATCACGTCCAAAAGAAGACTGAAGTAAGAATTTTTATCTGTCTATAAATACTATTTTTCCGGTCATCTATACTCTTGTAAGTTCCTCCTCCTAATAAATAATTTTAATTATGTTTAACACGGCTCGGCCATCTTCAGAAATCTTATGAGATCAAGGGATCAAACCCTAATTTAGCAGTCGGGTGAAAAAGACTGTGACCTTTTTGGGATGAAAAGTAAATATAAATTTAATGCGTTACGCAAAGTTACTTGAAAATATTTCACTTCATGTGGAAATGTATGAAACTATTCACGTAAGATCTTCAGCTGATGGAGGAAATAAAAGCGAAGGCAGCATAAAAGCAATGCATAAAACGAATGCATAAAAGCATTCATGATCCTTTAAAGCTCCACGTCTCGAGCTCCTCTCTGCAGCCCCTCATTAACGCTGTTTTGATATTCACGTGCTTTCGAAGGCCACGGTTGGCTGATCGATCGTTAATCTTCAAGTAGATAGTACCAGTCTGTTTGCGTAGTAATCTAAGTCTTTGAGCTAGTCCCGAAGTCGACGCAAGGACGGATTTCTTTCTAGAATATACGAGTATAAAGAATAACTTCATACATTTTAAATTCTCTGAAACAGTTTCAAGTAAATTTTGATAATGACTATTTTTAGGCCTAATCTATAGACGATTT
The DNA here is from genome assembly GCA_018249875.1 of Cecropterus toxeus. NCBI lineage: Eukaryota > Metazoa > Arthropoda > Insecta > Lepidoptera > Hesperiidae > Cecropterus > Cecropterus toxeus. The sequence continues at coordinate 5,171 of DWNE01009278.1, read as the reverse complement.
GGAATCGACTGTATATAACTGAACTTGTTACGATAGATGATGAATGGAAATTCTTTCGTGTTCTGTAAGAACGTACTTTGACCGAATAACTTGCATTTTACATTATTTTTGCAGCTGATTTTGCGGAGTGTAGAGTATGAATGGTTCTTTAATTATACTTCGTAGATAGGTGTAGGGAGTAATGATTTGATAATCGATAAGAATGCTTTGGTTTCTGTAAATTGTATCTTCGTGATGTTTGGGTCAACCTCCTTGTTTATTTTGCTACATTTCAAGTACACAATTTGTGAATGTCCAACAACTGGCCTCTGCAATAGCTCTTGATAAGTCTTCTTGTGAGTATATGATTTTACGAGACGTTCCAACTTAGTCCTCGGAGCCAATAGATTTGTGAGCAATTTCAGTAAAGACTAAGGCCACATCGATTTTGTGACATGTCATCAGTTCATTGGGCAACACAAGAAAGAATAAAAACGATTGACGAGAGCTTATATTTTTTCTATCAATCAAGTGTAAATATATAATTGATTTGCATAATTTTGAATGATGAGTTTTGTTTCATTGTAAAATTCAAAACACAGTTATGTTTCTACTCTGAAATCTGTATATTAAGCAAATACATGTAAAATAGTACATAAGAAACGTCGTTATATATTGGGGGACGTTACAATATTCCTATATTAAAACCATGTCTTTTGTGAGGCTGATTTATATTAGCCGGGTCATCAATAAGTTAATAATAAAATAAACAAGTTTTTTATTTTCCATATATCTATTAAAAATGAAAAAAAAAACATATTTTTCGTATTATTCTTATTAGTGATTGATGATACATTTATGTTTTGTTTTATAATTGTTTTTTCTTGGTTCGTTATTTAATTTAGTGACATGTGCGTCACAATGCTAAGGACATGTTACAGCGTGTCCCACTTTGTGAACGTACGACGAGTTATCGATGACCCCTAATATTTTGGTATCCACAAATATAATAAAAATATCCATGTCCCTTATTGTACTTTGCACTATGTATATATAACACAACACATTGTGTTATATAGTGCCGACATATTTGATAGTGTTTAATAAATAGTTACATAAAATGATTATAGTGTTATAAATAATGTGAAATATTCTCAACATGCACCGAACACGTACAAAAATGTAAAAATCCGAATGAGCGCGATTGAGCCTCTTCGTCGATAAATTTTCTGTAAATAGAAGTACTTTATGAAATTCTACAACCGAAATGTTTACAGTAATAGTTTTACTACTGAGTGTTTAGTGTTAAAATGAAATTTGATTATGAATTTACGAACATGTAATTACGTTGCCCGTGGCACTCCTTACGCGGCCAGTTTGTATAGTAAGTGTTTGATGTACCGGAGAATACTGAACTGCGGTGAAACTCTTTGTAATATACTGATTACCGAATTGATTTGTCGGTCACTTTCAGTATAATTTACATGTCTTTATGTAATTTGCTGTCAGTAATACGATAGTTGATAGATAAACTTCAAATAGAGGTTATAGTGGATTCTGGAATGAAATGAAATGGAAACGAAATCACTCGTGTTAAGTCTAAGATGTCGCTTCCCTAGTAATGTCTCGCTAAGTAGTGATGCATTTATTTTAATGGTAAATGTTCTACATTTGTAATAACGTTTATCTGTGTACACATTGAGTGTAATTGTATTGGTATAAAGGATTAATTTAATTTAATTATTGCATATTGGTATCCGTGGACTCTGTAGTGTTTAGTCGATACTAGTTACCGAAAAGTTGATTACCAGTTTATGTTTAGTAATCATTTCTATGCGTCGATCGCTGCATTTGATGTTTCTGCTTATACCCATAATGTATGTATTGGGTAATATGTGCACTTAATTTATTGTTTCTTGAATACTAGTGTTAAGATTGGTGTGATGTTATAATCGATATAGTTGTAAAATGAGTGTATACGCAATCTGGCAGTTTGGAGGCTAATTCCATTTCGAGTTACAGGACTCGATTTGATCCAACAGTATCTAGAGCGCTATACAAACTAAAAATATCTCTGTGTATCTCTAAATCTTCTGTGGTTGAATACGATTGATATTTTATATCGATCGTGTGTACTTTTCTTGCAGTACGGCTTCATATAAAGCACCCACAGGAATACTTAATATAATGATAATGTTTAATTTAAGATAAATATCTTAAATAGTGCCAAAAAACGGCGTCGTTTTCAATGTCTAAAGCTAATCAAATTTATGATGTGATTCAATTAGATTCAAATTTGAATTAGTCGTTTAATTATTATCGATAGGTGGCCCAAAATAGTATGTAACTGCAATTTGTGTCTATTTCGTGTATCCTATTATTGGCCGGTTCATAATCACAACAAACACACGTTATTATAGACCAGTTCCAGCTGGTCCGTAATAAATAATGTTATGTTCTGCAAGTATTACAACGCTACTTACCAGACGTTAGAGTAAAGACTATTCCAATATTGGAATTAGTTTTCTTTCTGGAATCTTCACACGTGAAATTGAAATACTGTCTATATCTGGGGTTGCCAATCTTTTACAACCATTGGTGTTTAAAGTTTAATATTCTTTCACGGCGCCCTAGCTTAGCTACTTCATATAGATACAATTAAAAGAAATAGGTATTTATAATACAATTGAAGCAGTTAGATGTAGATAGACACAAAAATTAAAACAACATTTAAAAATCATTTAATTAACATTTATTTGTTAAATTAATGTTTTGTAAATTTCAACTTAATAAATGATTTTAACAATTAATTATTTATGACGATTCAGAAATGAAACGGAAAACTCTTAACTTAAGAAAAACAAAAAAACAAGTAGAATAATTTCTCAGTCAAATCAATGTGACTCACGGCGCCCTTCATAACTTTCTATGGCTCGGCGCATACTTTTGGAACAAACCTCCCACTAAACAGTGGAAATGGTATAATATCTTTAACATTTTTACATTACATTACATTGTTCAATAAACATTGCGTTATTATGTATAAATGTTAATGATCCGGGAGGTACTAAGTCTCCTTGAGAATTGCCCGGGTAAAGAGGGTACCCCTCGAAGCCCGAATATCCCTACCCACCCGCTCTTATGTCCATTTAACCGTAGCATATGAGAGTCCGGTAGGTAAGACGTCCCCGATACGACTTTGGGAACGTCTGGTAATATTCGGTTTCTAAATATTCCTTGATTTAATAGTGTGCTATTATGAACCGGTCATTATTCGTTTATGTAAGTCGTAATATAGTCGATAACTCAACATTGAGTATATGTTTAATTGGTAAATGTAGTTTTGTGTCGATACAGAATGGCAAAGTACATTGATTGTCAAATCTATTACGTGTGTAGCAACTATTAGAATGGTTAGTCTGAATATGTCTTTTATTTCAATTCCCAATTTCCTTACACAAATTAAATAGAAGAAACTTTTCATTAAATTAATTAAAGTTGTCATAGAAAGTTCACACCTAACTAAGCTTTTAGCAGCGAACTAATGTTAACTCAATTAAAGGTGTTGGAAGCCTTTGTGTTTTGCACTCCGGTGGCGCCACCGCTGCATCTATTTCTGCTTATTATCATTAAGCGCTTCAGTGTTCTAGTCTGAATTAGTGGGGTAGCGTGTATTTGCGGGGCCCCTTAAAATGTGTGGGGGCCCTTAGGAAGGGTAAAGATTTCTTATAAAAGATAAAATGTTTGCATAAAATTAATAGAATTTCAGAATATCATTATAATTACCTATCTGTCAAAATTTGGGAAGTTATTTTAATTTTTGCTTAAGCAGTTTGGGGGCCTTGTGGCCCGGGGGCCCCGTGTAATTAATACGGCAATACGGCGGTAGCTACGCCTCTGGTGTGAACATTTAAATAACGTTAAAATAAACATTTAATACTTAATTTATTTAAGAAAATAAATTTATTTTTATAGCATTTTTAAGACTAAATTAAGTTTTACTTTAACCTCATATACTTACTTCAAGTACTCCTTAGCTTATCTGGGGTTGATTACGGATATCCATGGGCGGAAGTGGCCAATTGCCATCAGAGACAGCGGCATACCTATTGTTACTTCTATAATTAATAAAATTAACATCGTTTGTATATAACCGGCCTGACGCGCAGTGGGTTCCGGGTTCGATTCCCGGCCAGACAGAAATATGAATGATGAGTTTGGATTTCTGTTCTGGGTCTGGGTGTTTGTGTATTCGTCTTTGTGTGTCCATGGTACCCACGATACAGGAAAAAATACTAGTGTGGGGCAATGAGTGTAGAAAGCGTCTTTTTAAATAAATATATATATAAAGTACATAAAAAATATGCTATTGTTGCCACTACAATTGTGTGATTTAAGGTTGCTGATATTTTTAACAAAAACTCTTTATAACCTTGTAATCTAGCTATATATAATATTATATATAATGAAGGTTCTATTTGAAGTCATTCACAAGTGTGTTGTTATTGTTGTAGCTATGTAGACTACGGTCGCCTCATACTAAGCTTAAAAAATAAATAACTAACAAACGAGCGTGCGAAAGTATGTTATCACTCACCATCAGGTGGTCTTTATATTCTCAAAAGAAACCTACTTCCCCCTACTTCCCCTGAACGAGCTAGTTTCTTCGTCAGTGGTCTCGAGTCGGCCGGACAGAGACGACCGCCATTTTGTTCCCTCCGCCTTCCGCCATAATGAGGTAAGTAAATATATTGATAATTTATACGTCTATAAGGAAATGCAATAAATATGCGCTAAGTAAACTGCAAATTTAACTGTTGACAATGTTTGAGTAAAGTTATTCATCAGATTACTTTAGTGATGAATTGTTGTTAAAATTTCCTTAAAACTTATATCTTTTGGCTTTATTCGAAGATTTTGAAGTGAATTGATATTTATTTTGTTGATAATCTTTATTCTGTTGATTACACGCGTGGCGGAGCGGTCACCATACCGGTCTGACACGCAGGTTCCGGGTTCGATCCCCAGCCAGACTGGCAACTGAATAATGAGTTTACATTTCTATTCTGGGTCTGGTTGTTTTGTATTCTTCTTTGTGTCCATTTATTTATAACTAAACTTACCACTAACATTACAGGATTTCACCTAATTCGTTAGTGTAGATATACAATTTAACATTACACATTATTATT
>DWNE01009277.1:0-10997 GCA_018249875.1 Cecropterus toxeus | reverse complement strand
AGTTCTTGCGTTTCGGTGGAAGGGTGTGGTTGCCGGCTCACTTTTATATGAGGCGACCTTCTCAGTCCTCGGGAGTAGTAACGCATCTGTGATAGACTTCATGTAGTACCCCTGTTCTATATGAAGTTGCTTACAAATGTCCATGGGCGGCAGTAACTACTTACCATCAGGTGGGCTACCTGCTCGTATGCTACATCATATTTAAAAAAAAAAAACATTCTTATTTCTGTTTGGCCGGTTTGCGCGTCAGACCTGTATGGTAACCGTTCGGCCACGCGGGTCGTCAGTATGTTTCTTTCTTTCTTTTCTTTAACATCAACATCGATTGCGATCACCAACACGCACGCTAGGCGCCGTGGCTATTACCTTAAACCCATATTCAGAAAGGCTTTTGCCCTCAAAAGACTAATAGATGGACTTAAAGGAAATATAGTGAATACTAGTAGCAGTAGAAAAAACATATTGGTACTGTCGTGTCATTTCAAAGTAAAGTAGGTTTAGGCCATAGTCTATTACGTTATCTATGTGTTATTCTATATGTTTCGCTTACCTTTGAAAACTTTTTTATAGAACGCTCTAGCGTATACGATTTTTCACGTTTTCTTTACTTCACGGTTATTTTCTCTCCACATATTTATGTAACACCGCTAATTCTTCTCTAAAGATACATCGCAGAATTCTTCTCTACAAATTACTTAATAGCATAAAATTATGAAATATAAATTGATGACCTAAATAATACTCATCAATTATTAAAAGATTAATTATTTATTAATGTATAAGCTTAAGGTACTTCCTCTCGTCTTAATCACATGAATATTCACTTTCAATGATTAATGAAACGATCCTAAAATATACTTGTACTTAAATTACTCAATCCTCGCCTTGGAATAGCAATGTGCTTAAAATAACATAATTCGTACCGAAGATCAAGATCGAAATATAATATAAAGGTGGCGTCTCACTGTCAGCGAGAATCCGGCGAGGTCCTAAGGTAGCGTGTCGTATTTGTTGGCATTAAAAGTTGATAAGGTAATAAGCATTAGTTAATGAAGCTATAATCTACTATCTAAGATTCCTAAAATTATAATCTTTTGACTGTTATTATTAATTTATTATTTTTTAAGTCTACAAGGACGAAAAGTTTAAATATTGTAAAATTTACGATTAAATAAGAGATCTTTCAAAATTCCCATTTCAGACTATGAGCAACCATTAGTTCCAAGCACTGTTTAGGTTGTTTACAGAAGATCACGAAAAGCATTAACTATTGCACTGTATTTCCGTTATTGACATCTTTGGTATCGATTCCAATAATTTAAATCAAAAATAAATCACATATCGTAACATACGATATTCGTTGCTTACAATTTGCCACGAGCGACAGTTAAAATTTAAACGGTCTTAATAAATACTACGATTGTCTAACACTATACCATCCAAATCAACCCACAAGTACAAAATCGATATTTATTGTATAAATTAGACGTCTGTTTCCTTAGCTCCTCAATTTATGTGTAAATAAGATAGCACCAGCTGCTACATAAATAAAGATACCATTTGAATAGATCAGCATTAAATCTAAAGGTTTCTTCAGCACCGAACTGCGAATCACCTCAGTTTACTATGCGAATACAAAGACAAATATATACTAGTATAATTTTAACTATAACATAACAGCAATTTTAACCGGATTCGGTATAAACAATCCGGTCCAGGTGGTAGAACCAATGTAGTTCGACCGGGTAGGTACCACCGCCGCACCTATTTCTAGCGTGAAGCAGTATTTGCGTTTCGGTGGAAGGGTGTGGTTGCCGGCTGACTTGTATTTGAGGCAAACGTCCTAGTCCTCGGGAGTAGCAACACACCTGGGATCGATTTCAGATTAAACACCTGTTCTATATGAATTTACTAACTGATGTCCATGGGCGGCAGTGACCACTTATCATCAGGTGGACTGCGTGCTCGTTTGCTACTTGTCTGATAAAAAATATATACTGAGGCAGAGACTCTGCCTCGACATACGGGCAACCAGGAGCACCAAATGACTAAGTTGGCTCGCCTCGCCCTTCAGGCAAAAACACACCAATGCATAACACTGTTGTTATCAGGCAGAAATAGGTGCGGAGGTGGTGCTTCTGGAGTCGAACCACAGAGTTCTACCACTGTTAAGGTCTTAATCTAATAGCATTTAAAGTAAAGAATAGATTATATTAATAAACTTAACTTAATACTAATGAAACAGCGCTTAATTGGCCATTGTTGTTATGAGATTAATGAATTTGTAAACGGAAAGTTCTGACTGACATTTATTTATGATTATTGATTCAATTCCGTCATATACCAGCAATTTTTATCGCTACCGGTATAAAGGGTAGAGCATAAGTCCCTTTGAAGAACTTTAACGTAGACCTCAAGATAGCAACGTCTTTTTGGATCAAATTCAGGTGAAACTTTTGTTAATAGGGTCGTTAACAATTGCTCAAATAATCAAACTTTTAATTGGTGAATTAATAAAATAACAACAATATATTTCAGCATTAAGCTTTTGCGGCAACGAGCTGTGTATTTCACCTCAGTTTGCTGAGTATTCGTCCCGTTGGATATTCCAGTAACGGTCGTGGTTAGAGCTGCTAGGTTTATTGCAAGAAGCACTGGCTTTATAAACACGACTTAAAGCTTAAAAATGACTTTACATTGTCTCGTGAATCACATATAGGTACATACTTGACTAGTAATTCTTAATTTAAAATCGATCAAATTCTGAAGATTCTTTATCACAGATATTCGTTTTCTTCTTTCTTCTTCTTCTTCTTTCTTCTTCTTCTTCTTCGAATTCTTTCCAGATCCATTTTAAGAAATAAATTTAGAACACTAATGTATTCTGCTTTAAAGGGTAGAGGTGAGACAGAGGCACTTAAATGAAACTTTAACGTAGGCGTCAATAATAGCAACGCATTTGTAATCGGATTCAGGTAAAACTTCTATTTAATTTAGGATTAATTACGGTTGTTCTAAGTAACAAACTTTTAATTGGTAAATTTATTAACGTATTTATAGAATACACAGCACCAATATATCTCAGCATTAAACCTTTGCGGCAACGGCGTATTTCACCTCAGTTTGCTGAGTGTCGCTCCCGTTAGATATTCCAGTAACGGTCGCGGTCGGAGCTGTTAGATTTATTGCTACAAGTACATAGTACATTGCTACTTTATAAACACGCCTAAACTGTATGTTATATTGAATATTTAACGCAACATTCCTTATTTTCTCTTTTACACATGAATTAATGTAAGCCTAAAATTAACTCTCCAAATGTGTAACTTTTTATTGTATTTTACAATAAAATGTAGCGAATTTCATATACGGTTTGAGTAATATCCAAGTATGACTCTTATTAACTTTAAAGTTACAATAAGAATAATAAAATGAAAAGTTGCACGTCTACGCGTTGAATTTGATAATCTATGGTGTTGCGCCGTCTGGAGCCAACAGCGAATCAGTTAAAGCCTAGATTTAGTAAATTTAGTAAATTTTAAGTCTTCGCCAGTTTCTTGGGAGGCGCTATGCAAATTTTATTCATTCACGCACTGTGCAACTATAACGCCGCGTTTCCAATAGCAATACTGTTATTTTTTGGACTTTGAACATTTAAAATAACTAATTAGTGGCTATAACTAATCATAATATATATTTTTTTCATTGTTGTGTTTCGTTTTTTTTCTAAACATAGATAGTAGGTGTATTTGTATTTTTACTAATATTATGCAACAATTTTGTACAGCCTAATTTCAACTCCAAACTATTCTAATGATATGTCATACGTCGTAATCCGTCAAGCAGTTTGGGCTCCAGCGTTTTCCGAAAATTTTTCATAAATGCATACACACGCTCGAAAATCATTATCCTACTTCTGTCGGCCGAGGAAAACGTATTATTTATAATCAATACCATTAGTACGAGTTTGTCTTGTTTTACCAGACAAGATTGAGTCCTGTTTCTGCCCATACATCTACATGCAGCGCCCCTAGCGGCTTGTTTCGGAACTAAAATTTAAAGAGGGCATTTTTGGCAGAAAGACTCAATCTTGTCTGGAAAAAACAAGACAAGCACGTACTAATGGTACAGATGTATTTACGATCTAACACGACGTTTTTTCACGTTGTATTCACCGGGCGTTTTTATCGCCGCGTTTTTTAAGATGTGCGTGTCACAGAGCCTGAGTGAATTCCCAACGAGGTTGTCAGGAAGGGTTGTGACATTTGCTCGTGGCACGTTGTTTGAACAAAAGGGTTTTTTGGAGGGAAATCCAACTCCAGATTGTCTCGTCGACAAGCTGATTGGATTACCCGATTTGAATTTCGATTTTGTGATATTTCGATTAGAAAAAAAGTTAAACAAGTTTGTCAAACTGATATATCCAATGTGTTGAATTTATTTTGTCAAGGGACGATTTTCACGTCCCGGTACCGGGTCGCGACCCACCATTCGAGCAATGCTGGTACAGTACTTTTGTGTATAATATAATAAGTCAGTATGAAGCTATCTGTAAGACATATTGCCAAATTGTCATATGTCATATAGAAATGACAAAACAAGAAACTATAATGAAATTTGTCAATAATTTTCTCGATTAGATATTATTGCTAACCATGGAGCATTATCGCCGTTAAATTGTAATTATGATGCAAATTTATTTATTCATTACAAGTATAGGCTTTAAAAATCCACAACTTTCAAATATGTTACATGCAAGCATAAAGGATTTGGATGTCATTTGAATTATATAAATAAGATACGACCACTTAGGCGTAGGAGCGGCGTAGTATCTGTAATCAGCTTCAGGTAAAACCTCAGACCTATCATACAACGTTGATGAAAATATTTAGGAAAAAACTAAAACATGTAAGCAATAACCTGCTGGCACCCACTGATATCTGTATCAAATTTCATGTAGAGTTCCTTCATATGGAGTTTAAAGTCCTCCAACTCCTATGAAACCTATATCGTTATGGAGTCCGTTACAGGTGTCAATAGGCGACAGTAGGTAATTACTTATATACTTTAAATTTTCCCTAAGTATATAGTTTCAGCTATATTGTATAATTACATATGACGGTACCGAGACGACTGATTTTCTTAGATTCATAATTCATAGGGAGTTATTGCAACATCTACATACATCTTTGAGAACCAAATAGTCGGGGGTATTTTAATTACTTTATTCTTTTTTTCAATTACGTTTTAACCGTCGTGGGTTTTCCATTTTTTCTTATTTTACTTCTTATTATTATGTTATATTTTAATTTGCTAGAAATAGTTCGACCTCGTACATTTTTTAGCAAATATGAAAACAATTTTGCTAAACAAGAATAATACAATGACAGAGAAAGATGCAAAAGGATATAAACATATAATGAAAATTTCTTTACAATATTTACGACTATTTCATTCGAGTGGAGGACATTCCTCTCCTACTAAAATCTCTTACTATTTTTTTTTGTAACTAATGGAGTGCCTAGTCTCAGCTAGTCGATTTTTTCTTCATAAAAAATACAACGGCATTAAACAACAAAAGTACACAAAACTCCATAAATTAAAAAAATGCTTGTTTATGTCTAGGGAGGGGGTCTGGAAACCCCTCTTCTTTACGTATATAGATCCAAATGTACAAATCTTTTAGTTCTTAACATTCGCATATCTGACCAATATTTGCTTTCTCTACATACATAGAGTTTCAATTACGCAAAACTGAGAGTAAGCGAGTTGGTCAAATTCGTCCGACCCTTTTGTACATTTGTTTATTAAATTAATGTCCATATTTCCACGACTTTGTCTCTACAAGAGCCTTTGCAACACACGTAGAGAAGATTAAGCTATTTTAACACATATATCTTTGGAAATAAGGTACATAATCGTAAGGCTTTTTCTCATATGTCATTTCCGTTGAATATTTCGTTTGAAGCAGAGTCACTCGTGACAAAGGTTCCTTGTTTTAAAATAACAAAGATATGTTGTTCAGAGTTTTTGAGATTTGCTTTTTGAATTTTAATTTGTTCTCTCTCTGTAGCGTGTGGAAAGGGTTTTTGTTTATTAATTATAACATTGCTGTTAAATAAAGGTCGTTTATTAATTACAACATATTACTTTTAACCACATACAAAATATTACTTTTACTGTTAACCACTTCGATTAAATATATACTAGATTAAGCGTTGCATACAAACGCAGCTCGAAAAAATGGCAAGAGTTTGCTATACTACGGTACATATTACGATGATGTAAAACTGAAAGTTAGATGTACTTAACTAAAAAAAGGCACTCCTTCAGAAACCTTACTGTTATGGTGGTTGTTTTCGCATTTTTTTAAAGTACATATTTGATCGAAGGTTAACCACATAAAAGTTCTAAAGTGTAATTACTGATATGTTGACACTTCGTACTATTCGAGGCGTTCCAACTTACTCTTCAAAGCTAACAAAATATCTGTAGCTTTGACGACCCGCGTGGCAGAGCGCTCACAATACCGGTCTGACACGCAGTAGGTCCCGGGTGCGATCCCCGGCCAGACAGAAATGTGATGATGAGTTTAGGGTTCTGTTCTGGGTCTGGGTGTTTGTATGTCCGTGGCACCCACGATACAGAAGAAAATCCTACTGTGGGGTTATGAGTGTAGAAACCCTTAAAGCATTTAAATACCTACGGTAAAACTCTGATCTTCTCTGGAGTTGATTTCGAATATCCGTGGGTGGCAGCAAATATGATTAAGTGGACTGCATGCTCATTTGTTATATCGAAGGGTAACTTATTCTTACCAGGTAATAAAACCAGTATAGTTCGACCGCGCAAGTACCACCGCCACACCTATTTCTTGCATAAGCAGTTCTTACTTTTCAGTGTGTGGATACCGGCTCACTTATATACGAGGCGACCATCGTAGTCCTCGGGAGTAGTAACGAATCTAATCGACTTCAGAAATAACGTCTGTTCTGTATGAAGTTGTCTACAGATGTCCATGGGCTGCAGTAACCACTTAAAAATCGGCCCTCCCTCCCCCTTTCCCTCTATTTCCAGGTGCCATTTTCAAAATTTATACACTTTATATATCATTTATACACTATTACACGTCACAATCCGTCAAGCCGTTTGGGCTGTAGCGCATGCCAAAGAAATGGACATACATACAAACAAACATACATACATACATACACTGGGTAAACATTACCCTCCTTTTGAAGCAGTGGGGTAAAAAAGTTAGTTTTGACTTTTAATGGTCCAATATTTTTATCCGCATGCAATTTGGATGTCTATAACCTTCTTTTGAAAGGAATATAACTTGAAACCACAAAGTCATTGCTATAACTAGTTACAAGTTACAGTAAATAATAAACTAAGCAACGCAGAATTGACACGATATTTCGACATAGGCGATTATAATTAACAGGGACCCCAATCTAACGCAATAAGGGGAGAACGGGGGCCCTTATGCAATAACCCACCTAATTTGATTTTTATTTTGATCTCGTTTGTCCGTTTGATTGTCCCCCGGGCGAATGTAGTTATCTTCAACAATATTAGATATGATTTCTGTGGGTATACTTTTTATTTATGGTGAAGTGAAAATTGGCAATTAGATTATTTGTAGTAATCTTTATGTTGTAGCATTGTGTTAAAAATCTTTGCTAAGATTTATAACCGATCCTGAGGTCTTGGAAGTCAACGGTTTCCATCTGAAAGTAAATTAATGGAAACTTAAAATTATATTCAATTTCCTAATAAAACGTTTAAAAGAGAACAGAAGGTGTTCTAGGGGTTTCGATATCAGAGAAAAAACTATCGTTTCTATTTGCCGCATACTAGAATTTTAAACACTTTTACACTTTCTGGATTGAAGGGTGTGGCAAGGGAGAACTTATACGACTCCAATTTAGTCTTAGTGGTATATATGTATGTATATATGTACATCAGGCATCAGGATTCCTGTTTGGAATTGATTGCAGATTTCCACGAGAGTGTCACTTTCAGATGGATTGCAAGTTCATTTGCTTCGGTTCATATGAATATATTAAATTACTATATAATTTAGCACACATAATTAAGAATATCTGATTTCGTCTAACAGTTCCACCATTATTATTATAGAAAATTCGCGTTTTTTAAATGATAAAATAAGCGATTTTTTATGATAAAATTACCATTCGTCAATAGAAGAAGAATATATTATTATAACTATCATTGTAAATCTTCTAATATTTTTAATAACACAAAAAATCTTCACTATACGAAAAAAAAAACTTAAGAAACTAAGAATAAATTCTCGATATTCTACTTTGTCTTAACGTATTTATCGACGCCAGAAAGCAATTTTGTCGTATCTCAAAAAATGCACCGTTGAAAAAAATCATTATCTTTCAAATTAGACGATTTACTAGTATCTTATTTTGTAAATATTGAAATTCAAACTATACTCTATTATATTTTATCCATGAAACTATTGTAAAATTAGTGTAGCGATTTTGTTGTAGAAATACAACAAAATCGCTTTCCTGCGTAGTTATATAAAATTAATAATTTTAGTCTCTTACGGGAATCAAACCCAACTTAACAAATACATCCAGTCGTTAACAATATTTGTCTCTCGGGATTACATGAGATGTGCAAGAAACGAAATGCAATAAATCCTATTTGTTTAATAAAAAGAAGATTTTCATCCCCATTCGGCAACCGCAGTCCAATTGAATTATCTAAGCCAGCAGCAACCCCGTGGCGATATAATTTTATTGAAAATAATAGCGTTTGTAAGATAAGGCTGAACGTATTTTGTAGGATTTAACTTTGCAGTTAAGTATTTTTATTTTTATTTACAAGTTATTATGAATAAATAAAAATTAACGTCGTAACTTAAAATAAAAAAAAAATGCTCAAAATAAATGTTATAAATTCTATTACTTTTATTCGACTCGATTTATGCGCTATTTCAAATATTAATTGTTGAGCAATGTTATGAAAATTGGTGTCTTGAAAAATGTTTAGATTTGCAAAATTAAATAAATGAATACATCGGATAATACTAGCACATGCTTATTTATAATAAGGAGATCCCTGCAGTTTCAGCATTAAAAAAATTAACATTAGCATTAAAAGTTAAAATTTGTTTAAATTCTACTTACTTTTGTCAGTAGATTTTAATTAACTTAAGATAAATATTATATTAACATACGGAGTGTAAATAAATGTTAATCCATTAAGTCATTTCATTAAATTAAATTTAATACTTTTGGTCCGATGCGATTTCAAACACACCATGTAACAGACAAAAAATCAAAAAATATAAAGATGTATATTATTACTTATTTTTTATCGTCCAAAATATCATTTTAGAAAATATAATGCGATAACATTAGTTTTTTTTTACGTTACATGTAAAAAGATTATTAATTGGGTAAGTATTTAGTTATGTTTAATTTATGTACATACATATATACTTATATTGATATATTTATATTTCTTATTAATACAATATTACATGGACGTGTTAATACGCTTACAATTCCTATTAACCAACGAAATTCCTTAGTATCAAATGTAACCATTACCTATACAACTTTTCATAGATTTCAAAAACACCGTCAATACCTTTCATGCCGCTTCTATTCGCTATTGCATGGTCTGCACTTTATCAATCTATATCCACCCCCCAGGGTGGTTTGGGTGTTCGGGGTAAAGACAATGTGGAACTAGCAGTTGTAATCAGGTTAGCGAACAATTTGCCTCTCCAGCCATGCGTGATGGATGGCGGCGTAATCTGCGACCGTCTGCGCACTACAATTGATTTTTAAGACCCGTACTCTATTTTGTTTGTGATGCATGCTAAATTTAAGACCAGGTCTCTACATATGTTTGGACTTTTATATATTTATAATTGCGATGATGTATTGTAGATGCCACGAATAGTTATTTGGCCGAATACGGACTCGCGCACGAAGGAACCCTTCGTCCTTCGTGCATGAGTCCAACTCGCACTTGGCCGGTATTTTTTAATTATAGACAATTAATTTCGACTTTTGATTCAGCTATTTATTAAACCTATGTATTAATCTAATCACCGTAGCATGTACACGTAGTACCAATTCATATATGAACTGTTAAAATATTCTATGAGTATAAATCCGTTCCAATTTACAAAAAGTAATGTCACGTCTCATTACGCGGCGCGACTGTTGCAAATCCGCGATTGAGACGTCGCTATGACTGGTGCGTAATGCGATGCGTGTGGCCGACGCGTGCCACGCCTGCCGTTGACAGTGCGTGCGTTACACGCAGTCTGTTCATGAGATTGCTTTTTACAAGCGTTTTACTGGCATGAACTGTAAATATTGCAAACTAGCTGAACTTACCCGTGCTTTTACGTATAATTTTTTCATACATTATCGAAATTTTCTAACGGTTCACATTTTTTCTCTTATAAAATATAGCCTATGTTTATCAGGGATAATGTGGGTTTCCAATGGTAAAAGAATTTTTCAAATCGGTACAGTAGTTTCGGAGCCTATTCAGTTCAAACAAACAAACAATCAAATCTTTCCTCTTTATAATATTAATGTAGATGATTGTAATTAATTTAAGTAATATACCTACATGTTTTTATATGGTTGAAGTAACATCATACAGTTCACCTGATGGTAAGTGGTTACTGCCGCCCATGGTCATCTAAGCAACTTATAGAACAGTTATATTTAAAGTCGATCCTAGATGCGTTGTTCCTCCCGCGGACTAAGATGGTCGCCTCATGTATAAGTGAGCCGGCAACCACTCCTTTGCACTACATACCAATATATTACTAAGAATTGTTTCATCGAATTAAGTTGTTTCTATGTACTTTAGGTAGTTTTTATATTTATAAGTATGAAGTAGCAAGCAAGCAGCCCAGCTGATAGTAAGTGGTTACTGCCGCCCATGGACATATGTAAGCAACTTCATATAGAACAGGGGTT
>DWNE01009276.1:0-10997 GCA_018249875.1 Cecropterus toxeus | reverse complement strand
CATGGACATCTGTAAGCAAATTCATACAGAATAGGTGTTCTAGCTGAAGTCGATCACAGATGCGTTGCTACTCCCGAAGGCTAAGATGTTCGCCTCAAATACTAGTCAATTCAGCCGGCAACCACACGCTTCCACCGAAACGCAAGTACTGCTTCTCGCTAGAAACAGGTGCGGCGGTGGTATCTTCCCGATCGAACTACACTGGTTCTACCACCTAGAACCAGTTGGGTAGAGGTTAAATCGGGATTAAAAATTTGTACGAAAGTACACCAATTTTTAAGCAAGCTCTATGAAACATAGTATCAGGTTTTATGGGTGGAAATAATGAAATAGTTATTTGACATTTACTTCAAACGCGGTTATGTATGCTCTATCTATGTATGTTTTGCCAAATTGGCATGCAAACAAATAAATCAATTGTTTGTAATGTCCAACGAAGTGGGCACGGATTTGCTAGTTCTAAATACAATTTAAGTTTGTCCTTATTTTACTTTATGTTACAGTTAATTTTATTTTTGTGTTATATACTCGAATGCCGAAACGTTATGGACCCAATATAGTTCAAAATAACAATGCATTTATTAAACTAAATAGACATTAACAAAAAAATGTGTGTGCATGCATACAAAACACAGACGGTAGAATTGAAAATAATAAATAATAAAATATTTTTAGTATAAGGGTATTAATACTAAATATATTTCGAAAAATCGTTTAAATAATCACTGCAGCCCATATTTAGACATCTTATTTCGCATATACCAAACATGAGCTCTTATACAAGCTATGAAGTAAAATCGTTGGCGTGATTCAGAAAGGCGTACAGCGCCATCTATTGTAGTGCCGACAATTGCTTCCGTAAAGCTTTTCTTTCATCGAGTTTCAAATCACAGCGATTCTAAAGA
Organism: Cecropterus toxeus; assembly: GCA_018249875.1. Classification (NCBI taxonomy): domain Eukaryota; kingdom Metazoa; phylum Arthropoda; class Insecta; order Lepidoptera; family Hesperiidae; genus Cecropterus; species Cecropterus toxeus. The sequence continues at coordinate 10,092 of DWNE01009276.1, read as the reverse complement.
AAATTCACTTCAACAAAATCTAGGTATGAATCAAGCTAATCTTTAAAAGTGTTGAAACAATTGAAAATTAACGCAAAATGTGTTAACCGTAGTGTTCCTTGAAAAATAAAATTGTGAAGTAGATAGCGCACAATAACATTTATCGTTCCGAGATAGCGGTTGAATGATACGGAGATTATGACGTCATCTACACTGTTTATTGGAGCGAGTGGGAGATAACGCTTGACACATTTTGGGCAAAAATGAAAAAGGTTTATCTTCATTCCTAAGATTTAACTCACTTAACTTCTTTATATGTGTTTAAAACGATTTGTTTTGGATTTCACGCGTAATATGATACGGAGGTGTGTTTTTTTTATAAGACTGAAGTTGGAAACGAGCATGCAGTCCGCCTGATGGTTTATGGTAAATGCCACTTATGGACATCTGTTCTATCTGAAGTCGATCACAGATGCGTTGCTACTCCTGAAAGCTAACGGTGAGTTGAAACCTAAAAAAATAGCTTTATTTTTAATTTTTGTTTATGACACCCACGACACAGGAGAAAATCCTACTGTGGTAATCCTACTGTGTCTATGAGTGTAGAAAGCGTTTATGTTCATTTCACATAGGAATAGAATAATCTTGTACAATGAAAATAATTTTAAATCAATTGTTTGTTTCGTCGTGTATTCTCCTCATAGGAAGAAGGCAACAGAAGAATTAGTTCTTTGTATACTATAGTAATATCACATATATATGTATAATCACACTCATATTATCACACTTTCAGTTTAGACGAGAACTTGGCCTAGAATTTGGAGAATAACCCTTTCTTACAGATTGCATAGAGCCGATAAATCAGTAATCAAGCTACAAGGAGTGGTGAAAAAATATAGCACAAATTTATACGTCTATGATTCTGTTAGAAGATTTGATTTCTGTATTTTCATTATACATTTATATATTTTATATATAAGTATATTCATTTCCAATATTATAACCACCTGAATTGCTTATATTACAGATGCTACGAATATGCGCTACGCCGACTACGCTTCATCTAGTGCTACATTTGAGATAATCATCCGCTACAAAACTGAGGTAGGTGCAACTATGTACTACACAATGAATTTTTGCAGTGCAACAAGTTATTTCTTCAAATAGTACGAGTAGGTACGTTCTCCAAGATTTGAATTGTTAGAATTTTATTGTCAAATCTGCTACGAGCGCTACGAATATGAGCTACAGCTACGCTCCAATTCTTACATTCCAATGTTACCGAACGTGACGACTATCACACCTGCTACGAATTCAATACATGCGCATATGCTACGATCATAGTATTCCTAAGAATACCTAAGTATAACTTGATACATTACAAAATAAGAATTTGAAAAGGTCACTTGAATCTTAAATGTTGTTATGAGACGTAAATACGTTTTAGGACGTACGAACGCTTTAGTACATTACTTACGTAAGTACCATTTTACGCAATATTCAATGAAATAATATATACCCAATAATATAAGGAAAACGTCGTATGCATTCGTCTCGTTTCATGTAGGTATGTGTTACAACGATATAAAAATTTCGAAATATTATTTCTGCCTTAATTAAATTTAATATTAAATTGGTTCTCTGCGCAAAAATCCCAGCATCATAATATTCATAATAGTGCAAATTTTAGATAAAGTGGGTAATAATAGAGTCAACCCAATTCCATTTCGATTCGATTGGGTTCAATCCGATTTGCTCTCGATGCGGTGACTAAAAAGCTATTAATAGCGATGCATAATCGATGTTTTATAATCGGAGTCAGTCTGATCGGCGAAGAGTCGGCGCAAGTGAGTGGAGGGCAATTTGTATGCAAATAGCTGTGGAACTCGGGAAGCGAAGTGGTGTGTGATGCAAGTTATAAGATATAAACGTTAATGGTAAAAATATTAAGAAATAACTTTCTTTGATTAAGAACTAATTGTCGTATATAAGTAAACACTTTTGAATTTTACATCCTCATTTTGACATATTTTCTATTTTTAATATAATGTACGCATATTGTAATGTTTAACTTTTTGCTAACTGTTTTTGTTTTAATTGACCTATTTTTATATTAAAGATAATTTAATTGATAAAATATAATGTCTGAAATAACCTCAATGTTAATCATTATTCATATAATAAAGGCTTATGGGAAACGAAATTCTTGTGTTGTTATGTTTCATCCTCCGCTTCTTCACCATAACATAAAAAGAGAAGAAATAGTAGACTACACTGACGTATGTCTTTGTTAACCCATAATTATCCCATTGCTGGAAACGAGTCTTCTCTCAAATTGTGAGAGTTTTAGGCCATATTACGCCGCGCTGGCCAAGTGCCAATTGGAAGACTTCGCACACCTTTGAGAACTTTTCCTTTTTAAGAACTCTTAAGCCTGTAGGTTTCTCCTCGATGTTTTCCTTCACACTCAAGCAGTGATATTTTATTTATACTCTCTATCTTTATACTGAATGTATATGTATTACATACTACAACTAAAATTATTTTGTAAATTATTTACTTTCAATAAAGTATTTTAATTTTATTAATAGTATTTTAATTGTATTAAAGTAAAAATCGCCACTTAATTTCCACTTGTACCATACTATTACAAGATAAACTTTGTTCACTGGTTATATATTTCAGCACTAAGTTATTGCGCACCTATTTCAAATTTAGAAAATATCTCGTATGGAATGTTTTCCTACGTGGAGGTTGCTATAAATGATCGCAGTTGCAACGGTGTATGTGTAAAATAAAACAGCATAAATGTTTGCAAATAAAATGAGACAAAGTTAGTTTTCATAAATAGTAAGTATGTCGCCTTTGAAATTAATTTATTGGATTATTAATATTGTTATTAATATATATGTTATTAATATTGAATATTATTTTTTTAGAACTAATCATATGTATTTATTACTATTGTTTTTAAAAAATACTATCATCTTGAACATTAATGATAAATTCAAAAATTCTGTGTAGTTCGAAGTGTGTGTTTATTTTTATTTTTTATGGTTACTTAGGCTAAGTTGTATTATTACTAATATGTCTTATTTATAATTGTTTTACTAACATATTTTGTAAGAGAATTGTAATACTATCTAAATCTATGGACCCCAGGGTCTGAAATAAACACTACCATTATTAAAAAGTTTTGTAATTGTGGGAAAATTTTGCGGACCTTATGGTTGTTGTGTGCCTGTATATTTATGTCATTACATATGTGCAAACCTACTGTTCCATGTCATTTATAATAAATAATAATGTTAACGTATGATACTACTAAGCTATTTATGCGGCTTCACCCGTTTCGGTCATATTTACCACGATAATAAGTATGTTAATTATTAATCCAGGTTATTAATTATCTGCTTATCTTAAATCCGACAACCAGTTTTTGCGTGAAAGAATAACAAATCCATCCTCATAAACTTTCACATTTATAATTGCATTTGAAAGATACAGTGGTATTTCCGTACATAAATCCATGCAGAAAAATCTAATATTTATGATGGAGTTGTACATGCAAGAAATAAAAAAACGCTTATTTTAATTAATTTTAACACGTACAAAAAAGCAATACACGACAACATCCCACTTATTTAGGTAACAGGTATTCCAAAGTTCCGCAAAAAGTACACGACCGCAACAATTTCATCAAACGATATATTGCGTCCCATAAATTTCCGCTCCATACCATGTAGGTGCCCCGTGACGAGCCCCGTATATCACAGGACCCACCAATTTCTTGACCGAAAAATTTATAACGGTCCAACCGGGAGATTTATAAGGACGACGTTCTAAGTAAGCGTATCACTTCTTGAGCGATTGATTGTTCTTCTTCCGAATTTGGATTGTGGTTTTGCTTTAAGTAATTAATTTTTATTTCATCAATCTTTTAGAGAGACTTTAAAAGATTTTGCGTATAATCACATCGCTTAATGTACGTTTTTTGTCCTCGAAGGTGTGAAGACTCCGAGGTTTCCAAAAGAACGCAATCGTCCCCTGAACACATAGCCATGTCCAGCTGCGTCCAGGTGAGTATAAAAGGAATTTTATACTCACGTGGACGGAGCTGGAAATGGCAACATCAGTCAATGGGGCGGACACCACAATGACTGACGTTTAACACGGTGAGCAACCACTTATACTGAGGACGCTGACCGGATGGTTAGAGCTCCTCATCTTGCCGTCGGAAATCCCGAAAGCCTTTTTAATCGCTTCTTACAGGCACACTAGAGACACTCCTGAACTACTATTGTATCTGTGTTCCAGTTCGTGTGGTATGGTATGGTATGATATGGTAGTATAAGCGTCAAGTGAAAGCATTTACTCATTGAGGTATTTCAATTGACTCTGAAGGATGAGTAAAATAATTGAATACGCCTTCGATACGAACTTCGAAATAATTATAATTAATTTCAGATAGAATTTCGGTATTACTTGTAATCTGGACATTTTTTTATCATCGCGGCTTCTTTCCCTGCTTTAGGACTCGTATGCGATATTTTTTTAAGTAGAAAATATTCTGACGGAAATGTAATTGTACAGGCTATCCTGTACAATTACATTTCCGGCCATCTTCATATGTAAGTCATACCCTAAATCAGTTCAATTCGTGAAGAAAAGCTTACAAAACTAATATTTTCAAATATTTTTATAACTTTACCCAATACCCAAAGGAAAACACACCTCTTTCCCATTACATCTTATCTCAGTTATAGTTAAATGTAATATAGCTGGATTTCTATCTCTTTTATATTCATTATTAAAATTCCTGCAATCTATTCCTGGTCCCACAGACCCCTAGAGGTCAGACATCCGTCAGAGCTCCGATATACAATCAGAACGGCCTAATGCTGTCCTTTAGAAAAATAGAAGGGTCGCTCCTAGGCAACAAAGATAAATAAGGGATGCTCTGTGCTATAAGGGCAATATATAGGGCTTTCGATCTGGGTTTGTTATAAAGGTTATATTAAAATGTAATGGAATGGGTTTAATGAATTGGAATATGTAATATGGGGACTTGATTAAAAGTCGGGCGCGTTTTGAATAGCAGGGATATGTTGTATTTACGAATTTGGAAAACTTTAATATAATGAGAAGTATTTAAGTAAATTAATGACTGTGAATGTGTATTAATGACTTATTTCTATTTATTTATGTGTTTGTTTCTTTTTATTGTCATGCATACTCCTTTCATTGAGTTTCAAATCACAATGATTCTAAAGAAGTTTAACTTCGAATAAAGTGGATTTGAGAACCCCTCCATTTTTTAAATTGGTTAAACCGATTGTTGATCCAAATGTTCCGTTCTTAGTCTGGTTATTTGTGTATTATTAAGTGTCCATAACACGTAAAATACTGGAGAACATCCTAGTATATGAGTTTAGAACCTTTATTATTGTAAATGCTTTATATTATTAACTAAGCCACGTTTTACTAAAAATACTTTAAAATACTAGTATTGAAAATTATAATTTGTACATTAAAATAAAAATGGAGTGGATTTACTTTGCGTTTTATTAAAATATTTAATCTTCCTCTCAAAGAGGCTTAATATGTGTATGAAAGCTTATTTCGAATAAACCGATAAGTGATTTTATTTACGAATGCTTTATCAGGATGTTTTAATGCGAATTATGCTTCATTTTAATATAAAATTGTGTACGTCAGTTTTTAAACGTATGAAAAACACAAGACAAGAAACCTTTGTGTAGAGAGCTACACAAAGGTTTCTCATCTTGTGTCTTTCATAAACACACAGGTATTTTTTTATTTTGTTTGTGTGTTTATAAAACACCTAGACCCAGAAAAACTTAACTATTTTTTAAGCAATTGGAATATTTTAATCAAATTTGAATAGTAGTACTAGTAATAATAGTACTATCGAAGACCAAGATGGTCGCCACAATTATGTAAGTGAGTCGGTAACCGCATCCCGTAATGTAAGAATTTCTGCACGCTAAACGTGGGCATGGCGGTACTTTCCCGGTCACTGGGTCTACCACCTGGTAAAATAAATACATTTATTTCAGTGTCGCACGAAAAGCTGTTAGCTGTTACTCATCGCTATGATAGTATACTTGTAGCTGAGAGCACGCTTGCTAGATAGTGTTCCCAGGAGCTATTTGACCTGGTGCCTACGTCACCTTTCCTCCCCCGCACCACTCGCCGAAGGATGAGATTCCATCCACATCAGCTGGACTCGTGACGGTCCTCTACGGTTCGGTTTGCACGTCGAATGACCTTCCTCCCGAGGTATTCCCGGTGCGCTATGACATGGGGCTCTTCAAAAAAGGTTTGAAAAGAGTTCTCCTTTAAAGCTGGCGATGCATTGGCGACGCCCCTGGTGTTGCAAATGTCCATAGGCGACGGTGACTACTTACCATCAGGTCGTCTGCCATATCGTTAGGTTTAGGTATAAAAAAAGATCTGAAGGGCTATTACACTGCGGTACATGTTTTACATAACTTTTAATTTAAACTTTTTGCAATTTATTAAAAACGTAACTTTTGAATAAAATGTACATGACAACAATAATTTCTTATATCTTCTTTTAAGTGAGTGTAGCGACAAACGCGCAGATGTTATCTCTGCCCCTGGATAAGGTAACCAGGTAACTTAGATAAGGTAACCATACTTCCATAAGAATGGGACTATACCGTTCTTGATTGTTCCTCCTGATATCCCCGTGAAAAATGACCGGCTGCAAAATAATAATATTAGAAAAGTCCTAAAAAGTGTCATAAATTGTGTCACTTAAAACCACTTTTACATGGTTTTAAGTGACACAATTTGGGTTTGGGACAGTTGTCAAGAACTTCATTGTACGGCCGAATCAACAGTGAATTTGTTGAAAATAGTTAACTACTTAAAAATAGTTTCAAAGCTCAGTAAAACCGTAAAAATTGCAAAAATAAACAAAGAAACTTGAATATAACATAAATAAACCTTATTACATTTTTAGTTGCTTGTCACTGCCGTGTTTCTCGTATATTAAAACTATCAAAACATGAGCTTCAGATTTCGGCGTTAACCGGAGTTCCGCGAGAAGCCTCGGAAAGCTCTTGTATAACAGCGTTAAAGCTCACAGATCCGGCAGCTTACGTGAGCTATTCGACACTTGTCGCCGGTTCCTAAACTTTTTTCAAAGCTCTATATTTTGAAGAAAGTTAAATATGTATATATTCTGTTGATGGTCTTTGTAAACATTTTTACATGTTAACTAGTTTTTGTTAACTACTTTTAAAACAAAACTTGTTAAAGATGATAAAGATGAATTTTCAACCGACTTCGATCAAACAATAGTCTTTTTTTTCTCTTGTTATTAATCTTTAACAACATGTATTGTAATCCACGAGAATTACTGCCGACAAACTGCTTTGCAGTTTGGCAGACATGTAAAACATAACATTTACTTGTTTGTTTAAATAAATTAATTAAGAAAAAAACTTTTTTGTCTTTCGACTCCAGAGACGCCACTGCGACACCTAATTCTGCCGAATAACAGCGTGTTAAGTATTGTATCCTGATCTGGAGGTTGTAGTCAGGGAGACATACATGGCGTTTCAACTCAGTAACTTCAGGTAAGATTCTGATATTATTTAGAATTGTTTCAGTTGTCTATGGGTAGTGGCAACTTTCAATCCCGTCAGCATGTGGTATATGGGACGGCTCGTTTACTACATCTATATTATAACTAAAAAGATAAACTTAACTTTTCGCTACAAGTTGCTTTCTGTAATTCTCCCTCAATTGGTCAAAATAATAGTATCTCCAGGGAATTTTAATAAAACACCGCTTAGCACTGCGTTATTAGGTAGAAATAGGTATGGCACAGCAGCCCCAGGGGTTGAACTATTAAGGGGCTCCCACACTAACAATAAATTTTATTCAACGTTAAAAACTAAGGCTATTACGGGACTACGATCTTAACATGCCCTCCGAATCACGGGAGTCGCTTTTTTTATAAATATGAAGTAGCAAACGAGCAAGCAGCCCAACTGATGGTAAGTGGTTACTGCCGCCCATGGATATTTGTAAGCAAATTCATATAGAACAGGGTTCTATATGAAGTCTATCACAGATGCGTTGCTACTCTGACTGAGATGGTCGCCTCATATAAATGTGAGCCGGCAACCACACCCTTCCACCTCGCGCAAGAACTGCTTCACGCTAGAAATATGTGTGGCGGTGGTACTTCCCCGGTCGAATAACATTGGTTCTACCACCTGGCAAATACGCTTATAATAAGCCGTTGATTACCTTATATCGATTGAGTGTTTTTTAAAATTCCTTTTCCTCATCATATTGAAGTAGAAAACGAACATGTAGTCCACCTCATGGAGTGGCTACCGTTACGCATGAAGATCTGTAAGCAACTTCATAAAGAACAGGTGTTTTATTTGAAGTCGATCATACATGCATTGCTTATTCTCGAAAACTAAGATGGTCGCCTATATGTAAGTGATCGGCTACCACATCTTTCAACTAAAACGCCAATTGTTTCACGCCTAAAAATAGGAGTAGTGGTGGTACCCCCCCAACCGAAATATGCTGATTCTACAACCTTATATACCAGTTATGATTTATACATGCCGACAGACTATATACCCTTCAATAACACATTATAAGGCACAGCAAACGAAATACCCAGCATTTCAAAGTGTTTCTGTAATTTCTCATTTAATTTCCAAATGTGAGTGAGATACAATATCTTTATTCGGTGAAGTGTTCGGGGGCGATATCGCGGGTGAGAAATATTACACCTTATTCGTTTCGCTTTAATTAAAGTTTCGATGGCTGCTCGACGTCCGCCCGGCGACGCGATGGTAGCTAACTGGCAGATATATTCTGTTTATTTATTACTAACTGAAGAGCCCGTACTTTATGATATTTTAGCAAAGGGAGGTCTCCCGTCAGGCTAGGTGATCATGCCTGGGGAGCGGCCGTGCTCCGACAGTCTCTGGTTCGGAAATTGTATATATGCACAATGTTGAGAAAACTCCAATAGCGCATTTCAGAATACGATGACGTCATCTCTCGTTGAGTAGCGGGAGGTCGCCACAATATATTCAAAACGGAATGATGTAAGTTTGAACCGTCAGTAAAATAGTCGGCATTTTAAAATAGTGCAAAATATCAAAATCAAAATCAGCGCCTAAATTACTCAGCTAAATAAGCAACATACATGCAAAATTTCGAGTAAATCGTAGGTATTAGTGGCTCTTGCGTGATTGAGTGACGAACAGACGATGTATTTTAGTATGGATTTGATCGATTATGTACCATTTTTTTAAATTTTAAAACAAGAAACGGAGTTCCATTTAACTTTACACTAACACAATAAGCCTTTGCATTAGTCAGATTATAATTATGTATATCATAACCATAATTATGTATATAATTGGAATGGCGCAAAAAACTTTCCTCGCAGCATCCAAATTCCCAAAATAAAACGCATATTCATGAAGAAATCATAATTTTAAAATACGGTTTCAACCCTTCCACATTACTTGAACACGACACTATTATATAATTTACCAAAAACAAAAATGGTAAACAGCTACTTACAACAGAGCGCCGCAGCTGAAAGCAGTCAGCGTGGAAATTGGAGCGGCTTTCAATAACTGAACTGATCAATTACAGCTCCAACTGAACGGGTAGCAAATGCATCTTGCCACTGATTTTGTACTAGTAACTTTGACCGGTTAGCTCAGATCACCCAGAGCACGTTTATTTATACCCTTTAAGTTATCAGGAAGTATACAGAAAAATACATTGCTTTTTCAAATCATTGACCATAAAAATCCATAGACAATAAGATAATCAAAAATGTAAAAGCTTAGTCGCAAAAAAATATTTTTACTTAAGAGTTGTATTTTTGTGCTGCATTACATTTTTGGAGCGAGTAAAAGTAAACCACAAGTAGGAAAGTACCATCGCCACACCTATTTCTAGCGTTAAGCAGTTCTTGCGTTTCGATGAAAGGGTGTTGTTGCCGGCTCACTTTTATATGAGGCGACCATCTCAGTCCTCGGGAGTAGCAACGCATCTGTGATAGACTTC
>DWNE01009275.1:0-10998 GCA_018249875.1 Cecropterus toxeus | reverse complement strand
GATTTCTTAAAAGGATTTCATTCTTGTAATATGCGTGCCTTCCGAATGGGAGTTTTGCTTAATATATAATTTAAGACTAATATTATCGCGGAATAGATACATTATAATATGTTACGAGTACTCACAATATGCGAGTTTTAACGTCTTTTTGGCAATATTTCGACCTAGTTAAAGTTAAGATAGACGTTGTGTTCGCATCTTCGATCAAATATTTGATCGAAGGTTCGCATTATTCATATCTTTATAATTCTTTCCAGTTACATAATAACATTACAATTATTGACATATTAAAAATAAACCCCAACAAGGTCAGTAATGTTCTTACATAAAGAAATTAATTTATAGATAAAATTGATTTAAATATCAACTACAAACACTGAAAGTCCAGCATTGAACGGTGTATTCCACTTTGAACATCTGGAGGTACAAAGGCGACTCACACAAGGCACTGAGATTATTACTTTTTGTTTTCTATAGCGATATTTAATTAAAGTTACGAAGTAAATAACCTTCATTCTAGGTATTCATTAAATGTTACGGTCAGCATGATTACTAACACAAACTTTAGCCAAACAAAACAAACATATTCTTTTTACATCGAGATTAGCAGAATGTGAACCTATCAAAATTAAGGAATATTCTAAACTTTCCTTGCCAAGATTTTCTGAATAATTCGTTTGTTCAGTTGAACATATATCTCTGTCAACCATTAAAATAGTAACTAACAAAGTGATGTATGGAGCGAGCTACTGAATCCCGGATGTGGCCGGGCGCTGCAACAGAATTTTTAAAAACTTAATACGGCGCCCGACCAAAGAATAACTAATTCGACCAATGCTCTCGTATACTGTTACACCAAACGTGGTTTGTTTACATTTGTTTGAAGAAATAGGTTACAAAAATAGGTACATTAGAGCACGCCAGGAAAATAAATTATTTTGTACATTTAGTAACTGACATAGGTAAAAATATTGAAAAAAAAACCGAATGCTTAGATACTGACCAGTTTCACTTCATTGTTAATTAGACGTATTTTTTTTGATTTATAATGATATATTTTATGTTCTTCATGGGTTAAAAAAAAGATGGCTTTGAAACGATAGCAAAGACTAACATAAAAGCATATATATGTATATAAGTATTACAATAATATGTGTTTGTAATTGTCTATTTACTATCCTTCGTTTGATACTCATTTTGTCATGATAATAAACTTCTCCTCCTTTTATGAAGTCAATCTCTCCTGGGTTCCAGGTCTATGATAATAAACTACCTTAGATTAACTTACATTTTTTAAATATATAATACGAATGAAAACTTATCTTTTATCGGAGCCCCCACAACTTGTTATCAATATTTAAATATTTGTCAAAGCTTTTAAGATAACTTTCATTCAAATGATTTCATTTAAATCTGCTGACACGAAGAAAATTGAGCTCGAATTGAATTTGAAAAGTATTTAAGGAGCGTTTAGTAATTGTAAAATTATACAAAACATTGTAAATGTATTCCCATTTTCGGTATCGGATGTCGGCCGTCAAATAGCCTTCGCTCTTTAGTATTAACGGGGACCTTTAGAATTGGAAATTCTTTGTAAAAGACAATACGTAACAAAAAGCGAACTTTATAGAAAAATGTACGTTCGTTGGACATTCAAAAATATTTTAGAACGTGTAGTGTGTTTGAAATTTTAATCTTTTCGTACAAGAAGTAATAATTACAAGTGGAAATATGAATACTTTTGTCATCAGTGCAGAATTACTTGGCGACCGGTCAGCCTATAGCACTTTTAACTTCATAAACGTTTTCTACAACGTCCAGTTACCGCAACAAAATAAATAATATTCCATATTATTCTTCTTGACGAAATCCAAATAGTGAATTGAATGAATATGAGTATAATGTCTGAACGTCAAATAACAAGTTTAGTTCTTAATTAGATTTTATCACAGTCGAATTTTGACGACTGCGACGGGCAAGCAATTAATATAACTGTACTACTATATTTTTATTACTTTAATTATAATAATAACACTCTTTATTATATCCACAAATTATACATAACAAAGAGACTCAAATTAAAGAATAATATAAAAGACGGCCTTATCGGTAACAGCGATTTCTTCTAGACAACCTTATGGTATAGGTAAAGGTTTGAAAAAGCAAGATAACAAACAATGGAAATAAACCAAAGATAGCAATGAGATAATAAGAGAAAGAAAGCATAAAATATAGCATAATTTATTATAATAAAAAAATATGCGGCTCCTTATCAAGTAATTTAACCTAACCTACTAAATAACTAAAGGTTGGCATGAACAATGGGCACATTTTCTTTAACTATACGTATAAGAGTAAAATTTTAATTAATTACAATGTCTCTGTCTTATAATTATAATACGGTAATATATGATACTATTACTGTGATTATAATTCATTTGTGAGTAGCCTATTGTTAGCAATAGACATGAACGTGAAGGTCAGAGTAAGTATGCAGCATTGTATTTTCTTTAGCTTTGTATATTTAGTAGTAATAATGAATTGAAAATATTGCAATGTTTTTCTCATGAAAATCTGTTAAATTCCACTAATAACATATGTGTGTTAGCGAAAAACATACGGTTTTGACGTGATGATGGTTTCATATTCGGCTCTGAGCTTGTCAGATACTTAAGTCTACAAATTTCACATTTTGCTATTATTGACTTAGCCGTGGTACTTCCGGCATAAGAAAGCAAATTCTCGATCTTAGTTCTATAGATTATTGAAAACGTTAAATAACACTTTGTCATTTTCTTCATTATAAAATCGATAGAGAGACGAAAGGTTATTTAAAAAAAATCCTTCTTACAAAATATCATAGATTGGTTTAAACAATGTTGGTCATTTCTGAATCATATACATAAAAGTATGTTTTTTTGTCATATATATGAACACCTCTATTAGTTGTATATGAACACTTATGTATAACAAAAAAAAAACTTAAGTGTTCTAGTACGATAATCTTAATGAATTTTTGTAATGAATATTTGTTTAAAAAAGACCTCTCTACTATAAATGATTACTTGATAATTTCTAAAATTAATTGAAATTAGTTGAATAACTCATAATTACAGCTATCTACCGCGGTCCGATTTAACTCTTTTAAATAAATCGTGTCCTTCAGTTCGCGAAGCTAAATCTGCTACTGAAATATTCAGCGAAGACAGGGAGACATAAATTCAATTTATATTTGCGATTCACCAAAGGTCCACGAAGGAAATTAAATCATTCCAAGATTAAAGTAAATGTCGCCTGTTTCTATTAAAATTGTTTAGGTAATAATGTAACGGCACAAGTGTAATTGGGTAGACGCTTTTTTCGCGAGTCTGACGATTATCTAATAGTATAAGTTATATTAATGTGCTTTAACTATCTATACTTGATATAATTCATACTAACCTAGATAACCTAAAGTTCTAATATAATTGATTCCAATTCTAAATGTTATGAACCTAGATAAACTTATCTATGTTCATATCATGTAAGATATTCAATCAATAGAGCGATTGCTCGCCTCGCTAAAAAGCCGCCAAAATATGTGCTTCTAGAATAAAAAATCCTTTTTCTAGGATTTAAGATCAATAAAAATTGTAATTTCTTCAAAGGAAGGAACCTCACATTAAATTTCTTATCAGTTATTGAATATCAAGTTTTTAAAATGTGTTGATGCAGGTCTTCTAAATTGAAACGAAAAATAATTCGTTTAAATTAAGCAATTTTTCAATGCTGAGAGCCGTCAACTATGGGATTCCTCTTTATTTACGCCATTAAACAAAGGATTACGGATGCTATATTCATGGAAATCACTTCGGAACAAAAATAGCAGCAAAGCCCAAAAAAAGTGCACACCTATTATATTCTTCGAGTAAATAAACAACCAAAAAACTAAAATAACACATCCGTTTCCGAATTTTCGTGATTTATTAAGCTGTAAAGTAATAAAATGCAACTCAGATTGTTTAACAAAATCAGTGTGTAGAAAGTCAACTCGTAATATGACTTTCCCGTCTCGTATAATATTGGCAGCCGGAAATTAAAGACCACTGAAAATGTTTATGCCACAGCCACTAGGTACGTATAACGCTGACGCATGATGATTTTATTAACATTGGTTTATTTGAGAAACTGACACGAATGGGCACAGTAATTTGTGGTTTTACGTTGCGCCTATTTTTTTGTTGCGACTATATTTTCACTGCAGTGTCCTTGTTACCCGACTGCGTTAAAAGAAGGGTAATGTTTTTGAGCGTATGTTTGAATGTATACCCATTTCCTTGGTACGCGCTATATTCAAAACGGCTTGATGGATTGTGACGTATGACATATCATTAGAATCATCTCAGTTTGCATAGTGACATAGGCTACATACATAAAATGGCGCCTGGAAATAGAGTAAAAATGGAGGGAAGAACATTTTTTTTACTATTACGACAATATGGGTATCAAATGAAAGCTAATGAATAGACCAATCTAAACATAGATATATTGTAATACTTTATCTAGACTATTTTGAAAAAAAAAACTCATTTAAGTGTTAAATTAAATATATGTTATTATGAACAAAAATTTCGTTTTAAGAAGTCGGGTTTATTGTTTTCATGTTTTTAACGATTTCACTAGTTTAGGAATATATCAATTTGATGGCGGAGCTGTCACCACGCCGGTCTGACACGCTATGGGTTCCGGGTTCGAGTCTGCGTTGTTCTGAGTCTTGATGTTTGTGTATTTATCTTTGTTTGTCCATGGTACCCACGATGCAGGCGAATCCCAGTGTGGGGCTATGAGTGTAGAAAGCGTTTTTTTTTTATCTTTAGATATCTGTTTTATAAAGACTACACTGTGTTGACTTTCAGTAACAAAATAAAACATACGGCTACAATTATGACATATTCCTGCACTTATAAGTAGCGTAAATTACTCTTAACATTAATCTAATGAGTACCTACCTACCAATCCAGAATGTCTCAGAAATCCTAATTACTTTTCTAATATCAGCCTTACGAGGCTCTGAAGATTAACTTACATATAAAGTTCGCAGACTCGTAGACTACTAACGAAGCGTGGAGTAACTAAGTCAGTTTGATACTTCGCTTATGTGATATTTTTCATTAAAGTTACGTCAAAGCGCCGGAGTTTATACCGCATGTCCGAGAAAGTTATAAATATCGTAAACGGTATTTTATTAGGTACAAGGTATAGAAAAATAATATTCAAGGTAAGTGTACAATGTATTGATATGAGTAATACCTGTCAATGTTAACATTATATTACGTTAACGCACTTTCGATGTAACATGAAATGTAAAGGTTTTTGTTAAAAAAAGAAACGTTAAATTTTCATTCAAGGTTACATTCAAGTTAAAAAGTGTGTTTCATTTCTTCTTTACAAATCTCAACGGCATGTCGTCTCCTGATTTACATTGTCGATAATCTTATTTTTTTAGAACTGCGCTGTTCTTCCAGTCAGTTTGACACGTGCGAAAAATAAATGCCAAAAAGTTTTCTTGGGCACTTGGGTACAGGACTTGAAATTATCGTTTGTATTACAAAATAAAATGAAATAAAACTTTTGGGTCGTTTGTTTGGCTTTAGTGTTTTTTTATAATAAATACAACATATGAGTGTAATAGTAGGTACATGTTTATCAGGAACAATTTTAATAGACTACAAATGGAATAAAAATCTGTAACTAAACAATTACATATTTTAAAAAAATGCCTTTATTTTATATACACCTTATACGCCTTTACCTACTGAAATTTACTAAACACTAAAACCAGATGAGTTTTCCGATTTCCTCAAAGCTGAACAAACTAAATACTCAGAGGAATAAAAACGTGAATCACACCAAATAATACTGACATAAGAAGATTATAGCATTGCGGATCGGATTTAAGTTCGTAAGCTGTTACTGGCCCACCAAACGTATTTACCGCTAATCTATTTTGGTCCAATAAGGACGGAACCGATATTATTAAAGTTGGATGTAAAATTGTCTACCTAATACCAGTAAGAGCTGGTTTTTAGTAGACAGTTACGCATTACTTTGAAGGAAAATATTCTGGCTCATACATTATTAAAATGGCGCTTTTTGTCTATTTTCTGAACTTTTATATAATAGAAGACACAGTCGCTAATACTAGAAACATCGTTAAAACATTAAAACAAAAACCCGACTTCTTAAAACAAATTTGTTGCACATAATGACATACATTTAATTTAACGCTTGAATAATTTTTTGTGCATGTAGTCAAGTAAAAGTATCATAATATACTTATTTTTAGGTTGGTCTATTAACTAGCTTTCATTTGATATCTGTATTGTCGTAATATTAAAAAAAATCGTCCCTCCTCCCCCCTTTTTCTTTTATTTCCTGGCGCCACTTTTAAAAATTATATAGCCTAAGCCGAGACTATTCCAATGATATATCAACCGTCACATTTCGTCAAGCCGTTTGGACTGTAGCGTGTGCCAAAGAAATGATCATACATACAAATAAACATACATACATACGCTCGAAAAACATTACCCTCCTTTTGACGCAATCGGGTAATGATTGTGTGATCAGTGCTAGGCACGAGTATCCGTTTATAAAGAGAAACGAAGACCATAGCATACCACGCTAGTCTTATAAGACTCCGAGGGTTCCGTTTTTTTCTTTGGGTACGGAACCCTAAAGGCTTCCTCATATCTATATAGGCTTGCCTCATATCTATATAATACCATATGAAGCACGTTAAATAATTCGAATTCAATACGTCCCTGGTCTTCGTGGTTGTTGGTGAGCAGAAGTTATCAGTTAGTAAGGACAAGCCTTTTAACAAGAATAGATTGTAAATTATTAATTAATATTACGAGGATAACAACAAAGGAAATATCAATTTCGAGCCTAGATTAACTCCCTAGAAGGCGGATAAGGGGGCAATATCCCAATGTAATATATTGTAGTTTATTTGCGATTGATCTTCAGATTATTTGATATGAATAAACTATTACATTTAAGATGAAATTATCAAATATGTTGTAGGCTTATTTTTTTGGTTTTTTGATGTGTTGTCTCTCAGCCATTACAATTTAATTTATTTGTTTTAATTTATATTAACTTAATCTTTACATATTTTTTTAATTCTATGCAGATTTATCAGTATATCCATACAATCAAAGGGTACTAAAAGTATGGAAGGGTGGATATAAGAAGAAGATTATATTATAAAAAGAAATGTCAACCAAGTCACCTAGAACGACATAGGAGAAAAATCTAACAGAAGAATACAAAATATTTGTTACAAATAGATATAACAAGGTCCACGCGTATTAATTAAATTTTATAGTTTAAAATCTTTGCAAAATGAAGGTCATTGGACTTTGTGCTTATACGAAATCCTACAAATAATTATTAAGTCCACGTTCTCTGAAAATAGCCTCTATCAGCTTCCGAGCGATTTGCCTCGCATTTAACGCGTTATTGCATCCTTTATAAGATCAACTATTTTAATGCAGCACATAACATAACGTTTTAAAATAATAATAAAATTGATTTAATTTTACCCTTATAAAGATTACCATCAAGATTAAGATTAAATGAATTTACAATACACAGTGTGGTCTTGATTACACCACCCCTTCCTTTTAATCACCCTTTACAAATTGAATAAATTTTCGGGGTAAATTTAGAAATCGCTGTTATTCTATACTATAATTATAATCTCTGGATGCGGAAGATGGGTAGAAACTCTGTAGTGGCTAGGTGCTAGGACTAAAACTCTTGGGTTTGGGCTCCTATATAATTCAATTTGCCGAGTCCAATAGATTAGTACATAATAATAAACGCGATGGTTTTCGTTTTTATAAGTACTAAAAAAATTAGTAGGAATTTAGCGGTTAATTGAAGAAGCAAAGGGGTAAGTAATGCATGCAATATCGAATGGTCACTGCCGCCAATCATCTGTAACTGATTCCATACAGAAAAAATGTTGAATCTAGTGCTAATCACAGATGCGTTGCTACTCTTAAGAACTACATATGGAAGGTGGTCACGTGCTGCTGCAAATATTTTAAATTCTAAATTCTCTAAATCTACCTCAATTTTTCTCGTCTCTTAAAAGTAACTACTGCATTGAAAATATTAGAATTAGTTCCAACAAACTCTCTTGATTAAGCAATACAATGTTTAAAACATAAAGACGGCAAAGCCTTGAAGGAGAGCGTGTGTGGTTGATGCGATGAAACGTTCCGTATTCAATTCCGTGAACAGTGATGCGTGAAATAAAACCTGCGCCCGTCAAAAGCGGGCTGCCAGACAGCCGACGCTAGCGTGTCTCGCTTCTTGAAACTGCTTCTTAAAGCACGTGTAACTTCTAGCAAATCTTTCTTGCGTTTATTAGTATCACCCTAGTATGAAGTAACGTGGCGTTGTAGGTATTTGTTATATATTTAATACCCGACGTCCGACTGTCTCAGTTTGCATAGTGACATGGGTTATATAATTTTTAAGAATGGCGCCCGGAAATGGAGGAAAAAGGGGGGAGTTTTTTTTTTACTTTAATCTAAAATATTTATATTGTAACACTTTTACTAGACTATTTTGACAAAACCTCATATAAGCGTCAAATTAAATGTATATCATTATCAAAAAAAGTTTCGTTTAATCAGTCGGGCTTTTTGCTTTAATGTTTTAACGATGTTGCTAGTTTTCGTTGTTTGAAGTTGACACCACACCGTCATTATTCTCACAATACTATCGTCCTACGTCTCACAAGACGGAACCTGTTGTATGTAGTCATTACCGCCTCAAAACATTTGTAATCAATTTCATATACAAGAGGGTACTATTTTAAGTAAATTATTGATGCGTTACTACTCGTGAGGACTAAGACAATTGTGTCAGGGTAAGTGAGCCGATAACCAAACCTTTCCAACGAAATTTAAAACCAAAATAGAATATTTTCGTATTATATGAAATAATAGCTAATACCTCAAATATTTCAACAATTTAAATAGATAAATTAAGACTAAAATAAATACAATCAGAACGTACAAAAATGTTCATATATACAGTAGGATTTCCTTGTATTTCTGTGTTCCCTTTTAAATTTTACAACTGAGACGTTCCTTGCCAGTATTACTTGTGTTTAAGCCGTCTTATTTCGTATGCAACGCTCGCTACTACATCTTACGCAGTCCTAGTTCTAGGACCCATAACGAAGGCATTCGTTTATTTCAGAATTCCCAGAACGTGCGCATATTCGAAATGTCAATAGAGGAAAAACAAATCTTTATGTGTTTGATTTTAGTATCAATTTTTTTGTCAAAAGCGTGTTGTAAAATTTGCCACATATTTTTTTACCCAAAATACGAACTATCAAGGCGTTTATATGCACAATGCCCTAATTTATAAATCATTACTAGAAAGTAAGGTTTAAAAAAGTTTTGATAACCAATTTTCATTACTAGCGGTAGACTTGATAATTGGTCTAAATTGTACAAACTCCTCTTTAATTGCGTATATTTAGGATCCAACTACTAACTAACCTAACCTTACTGAATAGTCTGACGTATCGTTGCTATAGCATTCCATTTGCGAAGCAGTTTCTCAGTCGCAGAGGTAGAACGCAAACTGACCCAAATTATGTACCAATTTCGAAGAGAAAATCGTATCGTTGAAACTCATAGCAAAGCAATTTCAATGTGATTTTGAGTTTAATGCAACACGATTCTACTACTGTACACTTTTTACAATATTGCACGGAAAAGATACAAATTTACCAGGTGGTAGAACCATTGTAGTTCAACCGGGGAGGTATCTATTGCCACACCTATTTCTAGCGATAGCATTTCTTACGGTTTGTTGGAAGGGTATAGATGCCGGCTCACTTATATATGAGGCAAAATTTAAGTAATGAATTTAGGTTAGTATGTGTTCTGAGGTAGACGTTGTGTAAATACTAATATTTTTGTGAATATGACATTATATTGAACAAATGGGCAGGAGCCCTAATGTAATAAATATTATCTATAGAAAAGCTCGACAGCAGTTCAAAGAAAATAATCCTTATAATTAATTAAATGTTCTATGGCATATGTTAACCCAATACATTTCATTATATTCGAAATAAAGTTAGGATACGAAACGATGTATAAACATTTTTACGCGGATGCGTCAGAAAAGGACACATACGGACATATTATATACGGATACATACACTCTACAACTTTACCTGTGTGTTTAGAGCATCATGGATGTACACATGTATGTATGTTTGTATGTACCTATGTCTATTTCTTTGGCACGCGCTACAACCCAAACGGCTTGACGGATAGTGACGTGTGATGTATCATTAGAATTGTCTCAGTTTGCAGCAGTTTGTTGTACAATTTTTAAAAATGGCCTGGAAATGGAGGAAAAAGGGGGGAGGGTTTTTTACCCGACTGCGTTTATTGTCGGGTTTTTTGTTTTAATGTTTTTAACGATGTTACTACTTACGAATTATATCAGTTTATAACAATACAAAAGGGCTCTACAATATACATATTTGCGATAATATAGTTTGGAGGACTGACCTTAATACCATAGCATTGTCTGACTGTTTATGTTAGTGTTTTAATTAGCATTATATCAAAACCCCTAAATTTAATTTAAATTCTAATACTCTATCAAAATTCGTAATAATTTAGTTATGTTACGTTCTTTTCAAACACGGTTAAAGTCTCGTTGCGCGGGCACAAATAAATAACGTCTAAGAATGATCTTTGCACTTGTATCAGATACTGAGATAGCTTCCGACAAATTACATGCTGTCAATTCCTTTGACAAATTGTTCACGGAACAAGGAAGAAAGATGCTAGTTTGACCACGCAGTATTAAGGACTATTAATCACGCTTCGTAATATCACAACAAATTTGCTTTACAATGAGTTATATAACATATTTTTTAACCGACTGCGTCAGAAGGAGGGT
>DWNE01009274.1:0-10999 GCA_018249875.1 Cecropterus toxeus | reverse complement strand
GATAATTAAATATTTTAAATACTTATACTAATTTGATTAAAATACAAGTTAAATCAGCCACATGCACACTTGACTAGTATGGCTAAGTATTGGAAATACATTAAAAATGATAAAAGTAATCAAACGCTGAATGAAACACAAAAGTTTACAATTCTAACATCATTAATCATTAAATAATATAATTCTACTAAAATTATTGAAATAATATCTAACTTAAACAAACCCTCATTAGATGTATCAAAGCTATTGCATGTTTAAAAAATTAAAATATATCTACTGGAAGTAATAAAAAGTGTACAGATAGCAGAAGATACTAAGCACAAGATACTATTATATGAATAAAATAATGTCTCTGGTGTTTGATACAGCTATTTATGTTCTATTTGCTTTTATGCACTAGGAGGGTAACCTATAATATAAAATAAATCAGGCTTTGGTCATATAAATAGAGCTATGAAAACAGGAGCGTAACAATGCAGAGTAGGTTTTCCATAACTTAATAAACTTGTCGTTGTGTTCACTGTGGATACTTTTATTATCTGGTTTAACACTGGCTTGAATTCATATTTATTGAGAATTTATCATTATCAGAATCGATGTTGGTCTGATTCTACGACGGTGTAGTCACCGTCGTAGTCTGATGCCTCTGTCACTGTTACGCTGTACAAAAGTTGGCAAGATTATGCGCTTTTCTCATACATCGTCTTGTATATCCAGTCGACGTAATCGTAAACGTGAGTGTAGATTCCTGGTCTTCCCTCCGTGCCGCAAACTCGGAAACCAGCGGAGACCACTCCAATTAAAATGAAGCGGAATGTCGAGTTGTCTTCAAACATTAGTGGACCGCCGGAATCGCCTTAAAGAAATAAAATAAACCATGATTAACCGTCTGTAATATACTTGCTGAAGTACCCATGCTTCGCTACGCGACATAAAGATAGTCGCCACCTTAAATAGTAAACCAAAATGTCGAAATCAAAAGTAACCTATAAGTTTACCAGGTAAATAAGCTACTCGTACATCTATGCAAAATTTCATGTAAATAGACATATACTATCTGAATTTATATAATAGTATAGATATTATCTTTAACATAGTAGGGTTAGTTTGTACAGCATTGCTTCATCGGATTTGTTTTGAATAACAAGGCAAGTTTGACCGTATAGAAAGTTATGAATCACATAAGTAAACTATGAAACGCTTCATTTACGTACGACGACGACTACCTGTAAATATGCCAAAACATAATATCGTTTATTAAAATTTCACACTCTACCTCCATTAACAAGTTTCTATACTCGTCGTTGTGAGTGAAAGCTCGTATACATATATCTCATACTAGAATAGGTCTCGTACATAAATAGTTTCAAGCACGTTGTACTTTATACTGTTAGAATATTACGCCATGTCTAATACATATCAATGTGGAGGTGGACAATGTCTCATTGTCAGCTCAACAACTGCGTGCAGCAGTGATAGTACAAATTTTTGCAGTATCCATGTTCTTCTCTACTGGGCCTTTTCGTGCCGGCTTGCGTATTCGAAGCTTATCAAACTATAAAAACTTGTAAAGATATCACACCTGTACAGCTGTCCTTTCCTTTTTCACCGCCAGCACAAATACGCGTATCGCCGGCTAGTGCTTCATCACATTCCTCCACTGGCACGTATGGCAGGTTCACAGATTTCTTCACATCGCTCATTTGGTGCATGGCATCGCTTCCCCATCCTGCTACGAAGAAGTTCGTGGCTGTGGTGAATATGGGTCTGTAGTCCTTAGTGGGCAAACAGATGGGCCTGATAAAATCTGAAAAGTTTAAAGTGAAATTATTATCGGTCACATTATTTGGGCCATCTGATTGACTCAACATACAATAAACATTATTTTACAGTTACTTCTTTGACATACTTATCCTTAATTTGGCCATTAAAATCCAGTATTATTATTATTATTATTATTATTAGAATTCATAGTTAATACGAGTATTAACAACAAATTCTAATAATAATAATAAAATAATGGTAGCGTTGTTAGTACCTACTAGTTAAATTGCAATCGTGAGTAACCGCTTTGCAAACCGAAAATAAAGGCAAACGGTCAAGGCAAGGTCTGTATTTATATTGTAATTATAATTAACAGAATTATGCAACATATCCATTTGTTTATTTTTAATACGCTCATGACTCAAATTCAGTGTTAAGAATTCGAAAACGCATTACACGAATGAGAAGTGGAAATCCCTATAACTATTGCTAAAAAAGACGTTGTTCTGAAATATCAAATGATTTAAGAATTAGTCACTTGGTATGTTGACAATATGATAGTGCATGGAATTATAATAGGCTGAGATAATTTACCTGAGAACTCAACAGATTCGGTCATCGTGATTAACGCGATATCGTTTATAAATAAACTTTTTTGTGCATTGTAATTCGGGTGCATTACGGCACTTGCCACGGGCACGATGGTCACGGTGATACTGTCATTTCCACCACCATTCGACTCCACCCAGTCAGTTGGAAACGATGTTATGTTGAACTCAGATAGACGCACTTTCTGCCTGAAATTGAATTATATAGTCTGCAGTTGATACTTTTGTTGCAATGAGAAAGATTAAAGCTATACACTATAGCATTTAGTTGGATCAATGTGGGTTGGTGTACAATAGAATTAGCTAAATTGGCAAGTATTCACTTGATATTTCTTACATATACTTTTCTTTGGAAAAAATATATATTAGTAAAGTATTTATATTACTTGTTTTATAACTTACGGTATGCTAGTACGTAGGCAGTGTGCGGCGGTTAAAACGTGTTTTTTGGAGATGAGGCTCCCACCACACCTAAAATCATTAGGATCGTACTCCAGAAGCACCAGCCAAGGAAACTCGTCGATTTCCGTTGCCTTACCACCTGCAATGTGGGAATAGTTTCGTGAGACAAGTGAAGTCAGGCGTAGTAGAGAATTGGCCAAATGTAAACCATGGAAGCTATCGGTTCCTATTGTTAACATTACATAACGGTCATTGAACCTTGTCTGTGTTCTTATAGGTGAGTTAAAACAACGAACTATTTCGTTTTTCATTAGCAGGACGAGTATGTTCTAGATCGTACACGCTCCACATAGTACTCCATATCGAACCCACCTACAATTCGATGCGAGCTGGTAACTTCGACTCCACAAATATCGGTGTCCTCAAGCGTTAGTAAAAACGTCTGATAGTTGACCTGGGTTTGGTTCTTGCCAACATCTTCATCCCTGATCAGGGGGCCGGGGATTGGTTGGCTTATCCTGTGTTCGACTTCGTTGTCGGGCGATGAACCAATCGTGTTCACGATCGTCGGATGGATTGGCGTTTCTGGGAATAATACAGGGTTCGCTACTACCCTCGGCCATTGAGCGACTGGTGGACAGCACACCTGAAATATGAGAGGTTGCGTTTAAAATTCCATTTTAGTTTCATAAATATTAGAATTTGTTAGCTTATGTTTAATTGTTTACTCTTGTGTAATTGGTTACTATTGTTTAATTGTTTTTACTCTAATTGTTTTTGAACCTTTCAAGACATTTTCACGATATGATAAATTTAGAAGATATCAAGTACTAGTCCACCAAGCTAACTAGACGAACGGGAGGAATGCGGTCGCCCTCCCCGGTACCGTCTCATGCCCGGTCTCGTCCTAGTACCGTTCGCATCTAAACGCCCTAATCTATTATGATTATATAAATAAGCAAATTTAATTTGTTGTACTCATTAGTTTCTGTTACAATGATAACCTAAATACGAAAAAATCGTTGTTAACGTTAAACGTTAAGTATAAATTATTAAGACAGAAATTTATTAAAATTTACATTTCATTGAAATAAAAATTTCACAAAAAAACATTTTTGTTATTGTATTTTGTCATCAGTACTTGCATTTTTGCGAGTGACGTCACGTTTGACATTAGTTAGCTTGGTCGACTAGTACAGTTGATTTTTTTGAAGATTGTGCAACAAGATTTACTTGTAATATGCATTGCCGGTGAATGGAAAAATTAAATCTGTATATGCTACTTGCCTTATTTGAGTTTTCTTACTTTAGCCTTTAGTTCAAATCGTTAATAAAAAGTCATAAGACTTTTCCAATCTTTAGTATTATAATGTTAGTGTTGATGTTGTTTTATGGCATCTGCATCAATGTTAAATGGGGATAGAACTTGAATTGTCACTCTACCTTCAGCTTAGCACCCTGACTGCCGCACGAAGCAACGGATTGTCTGAAGAACGTCTCCTCCGCTTGTGTTTTTTGTTTCTTCTTATAAATGTCCTGCAACGGCTTGCACTTGGTCAACAACATGCATGTACCAGCGTCTGAGTTTGGCACCTTGCAGATCTTACTTGGCACTGGAAAAAAATAATTAATGATAATGTATTGATGGCAAATGTGATGTAAGAGTGCCGTGTGCTTATCTCTCTCTTATCTTCTCTTATCTTATCTTTATATGGATATCGTAGGCGACTGTGAGACAAGATCCACGAGAGGGCAGCAGAGTTTTAAAGTAACATCAATACCTACTGCGGTCGTCAATGCTTGCTATGCGCGGTGATAAATGGCAAAATTATCCATTGGGGATGGTAGTAACCACTTCCCCGACGGTGATTGGATGCTCATTTGCTACTTCAATCTTATTAAAGTCACAGCCACGTTATTCGGAAACTATTAAGACTACAGAGTTGAAACTTGGTACGTAAGTGTATTCTGTAAACCGCTTTCATAATTATATACAAAAATAAAAAAAATATATATATACTAGATTTAGGGGGGCTCCCTATACATGGAACTGCAAATCAAAAAAAAATCATCGTGTGCGGTATCTATAAAAAGGTCTTTAAAAATGACATAGAGGTTTCTAAAACCATTTTTTCTCAAAGTCGATTGTTTAAGAGATAAGCCCTTTTAATGTGGTAAAATATGTCCCCCCCCCCTCTAATTTTTAAACTCAGAAAGTGAAAAATCTGGATAAAACATATGTTGTAGATATGAAGGAAAACTTGGTTGGTTTGAAACGAAAATTGGTTTGAACAAGATACGGTTGACAGTTTTTGAGATATGGCACTTTTTCAAAAACCGAATAACATACATACACTATGAAAAACAAACTTATGTTGGTAGTTGGGAAACTGTTCAACTTTATTTATCATTTTTACAACAGATTTGTGAATGATAATGCTACGGAACCCTTCGCCTGCGAGTCCGACTCGCACTTTGCCGATTTTTTTTTACTATGATTTTGAAAGTCATCCTGTGCCGCGTAGGCGTAAGGTGTAATGTAAGGTCTGCGGGCCTAGGAGTACCCGTCCTTGCCCTGTATTATTCTTTTCCCTCAGTGTATCCAACACTGTCCACCGGTGTTGTTGACTACCTTTTGGCAGCGCGACGGTGATGGAAGAGGATTGAAGTGTTCTTTTCTAAACCAACGCCTTAGAGAAATATTGCTATAACATATAAACTGTATGTCTGTGTATGTGTGGGAATAGCGCAGGAAGTGTCATGGGTTCCTTCAACATTGATACCCGCTCAAAGTAAATAGTCTATGTTATCACATTTATTATTATCAATGTCAGATTTGCGGTTTAAATATAGCAGCAAAATACCATCTACGTAAGTTTACCTCGATTGTAATAGTAATGTATTTTCCCGTGATATCCCAATAAAAAACATGATAGTAGTAGTTTTATTTATAACCATCGCTACAGATGAACTTGTTTACTATTCTAACGAATGGTAATTGCTCGCTGTGCACGTGTGAAGTAAATTAGTGAAGACGGCACTTGACACAATGCCAATTGCAATATTCTATGAGCTGGCTTATAAGGAAACTTGTTTATCACAATTTGTCTAGACTAATGTTAGCAACTACGCTTACACATTTTTCTGTTATCTTAATAATACCATGTGGACTTCCTTATTACCCGACTGCGTCAGAAGGAGGGTAATGTTTTTCAAGCGCATGTATGCATTTCTTTAGCACGCGTTCCAGCCCAAACGGCTTGACGGATTGTGACGCATGTCATATCATTAGAATCGTCTCAGTTTACATAGTGAAACAGGCTATATATTTTATGTTGTCTTTGTTAACATTCATCATAGATAGAAATATTGCTTGCATATTCTGTGACAATTACTTTATTAACAATAAAACGTAATTTCAGTTTGATTTCAGTTTATCAACGAATAATTTGGTTAACCGTCATCTTATCGTGAAAGATCCAACTACAAGGAAATCTCGATAAGTTGAATATTGAAAAAAAAAAACGCCACCTATCACTCCTATATTGAATTACTTTGACTATGCATTTGGTAGATAGTGCGCTGTCTAACTCGTTGAAATCGAGCACGAAAATCGCATTTGTTATATAGCTGCCTTTAATATTTATTTTATGCTGTTTTACAATGTATTTTTTTATTATAGCGGCAACAGTAATACATCTGCGAAAATTTCAACTGTCTAGCTATCACGGTTGACGAGATACAGCCTGGTGACAGACAGACGGACAGCGGAGTCTTGGTAATAGGGTTCCGTTTTTAAACTTTACGTACGGAACAGTAAAAACTTAAACGCGTGTTTGGCTAAAGGAGATCTCCAGCCAGGCAAGGTGATTATGCTTGGGGAGCGACCGTGCTCCGACAGTCTCTGTTCGGAACTTGTATAAATGCGCGATGTTGAAAAAACTCCGATAGCGCGTTTCAGAATACGGTGACCTCATCTCTCTTAAGTAGCCGGAGGTCGCCACACGTGTATCTCGAAACTATGATTTGCAAATACGGCATCTTTCATCGCGACGGTAGTAGGTACACCAGTTGTGGGTTATGGCAGCAATGTGGTTGCCGTTGCCAAAGCATTAAGAGTTCGTGCACCTTTGAAAATCTTATTGTTACAAATATTCCGAGTTAATTTTTTACAATTACAATGTTTTTCTTTCGCACCATCAAAATCTTAGGGGCTTACCCTGGCTCACGCGATCAAACCAGTTTCACTAACAACGTTGCATAATACTAGTTATTAAATATTTAAATTATTAATGTTGTAAAATTCTTAATGTTCGTCTTAGTTATAGGAAAACCGGTTTGAATACGCTATTTACGAACTACTTACGTCTTTGTCGTATCAAATGGGACCGCCGAGCCTATTTTAATGCGGTTTTCAGTTTTGATAACACTGCGTCTGACTCATTCAGTTATAGCTAACTTTATCCGCTTGGTAATAATTTGGATTTAATATGAGACATTATAAATAGAAGAGTGGAACAGCAACGAAAAACGTTGCAAAACCGGGACTAAATGTTATTCGGTAGTAAGTTCCGATCCGGCGGTAGTGTAAGAAAATATTGTCCCTGACAATTTGTAAGTGCCCCGTAGGCCTTTGCAAAATAAAGACATCTCATTTTTGAGAGCTTTCCTTGCGTACGCTGCGTAAACGGTGAAAGTTACCCAAAAATCATGTATTACGAAGTTCCCCGCTGCTGCCCAAACGGCTTGAAAGATTCTGACGTACGACATATCATTAGAATCGTCTCGGCGTGCATAGTGACATAGGCTATATTTTTAAAAAAGAGGAAAAGGGGAGGGATGAATTTCTCTACTATTACACCAATACTGGTATCAAATGAAAGCGTTAAATTTAATTTCGTCATATTAGTCGGGTTATTTGTTGACAACGCCAAATTCTGCACTGAATTATATTTAATTTAATAATTTGTTTCTATTTTTAAATTTGGGTAACCAAATTTCTTGATTCGTATATATTTGAATAAGAATTTATTTCCGCAGCTCCGCACGCTTTAGTCCCGTTAACCACGATAATGAGTATTCTGTCTCATCTGTTTGCCAAATTTCAGCGAAATTCGAGTTTTTCCGGGAAAGAGTAACAAAAACACGTACATCTTCGTAAATCTTCGCATTTTTTTTTTAATTATAAGAAGTAAGAAAGTTTTTTTTTCTAAATATCATCCGGTTTAATATGACGAAATCGAATTTTAAAAAAATATTTGTATCTTTTCAAACAACATTAATTGTATTTTCACTTGAAATTTTGAAAATACGATATCATTAATAAATTAGTTTTAAATAGATTCGTTTGTATATCTATAGACGTAGAGATGCATAGGTATATATAGAGTATGGTATTAGTTTAATGAAAAACCCAACCCGCGTTTATGAACGTATTTAATGATATCTGTGGCATCAATAACATTATGGGAAATTCTTTTGAATCACTTACAAGTTACACTTGTGCAGATGGAAATACGTGTTAATGTATGTTGAGACTCGTTATACTACTGTTTACTATACAGAAACTAAAAATCGGCCAAGAGCGAGTTGGACTCGCGCAAGAAGGGTTCCTCACATTATCTATAAAAAATGCCAAAAAAAAATCACGATTGTTGCATGGGAGCCATCCCTTAAATATTTATTTTATTCTTTATTATTTAGAAATACATCATCTGAGAAAATTTTAACTCTCTAGCTATCACGGTTCCTGAGATACAAAGGGACAGACGGATAGAGATACGTCCCGTTTTTAATATTTGGATAAGGAATCCTAAAAGACAGTATTAATGAGTATTAATGAAAGAAAAATGTAGGATTTAAAGGAAAAAGTCAATACTCGCTGAAGAAACTCAGGCCTGCGGATCTTCTCAGTTGAAGTCGTGTTCCGATCCGGTGGTAGTGTAGGAAAAAATATTGTAACTAACAATTTCTTACCTGACCTCTTAGGCTTAAAAATAATATATCATTTAAATTCTAAGTAAAGGTATTTCGTTAATTTGATTCAAGGACCTAATTGAAATTTTGTTAATGTAATTTTCGAAAATCATCTCATCGAAATAACAGACCGACTTTTAGCACATGCATATTTTTATGATCGTAAACAAATCTTGCAAAAGCCTATACTGGTACAGATTGAATGACTTTATAAAGACGTAAGTTAAATATGACCTTGGAAACATCTGCATATTAAGTTATCTAAATTTGTTTCGATTTCAAAAACGTTTACATTTAAATTATTTTTTTAAGCCTTTTTTTTATTTGAACACCAATATAATGTACACCAATTACAGCATAGGCAGAAGATAGCATTCGGAAAAAGACAAGTGTCATTATAATTAAAGGTGTAGACTGCATGCACAGAAATTGAGTGTTAACTAATTAAATAAATAAACTAACTAACTAACTAAATAAATTACAAATCGTTAATATTATATCAGCTAATTAAAAAAAATACAATTTCAATAGTAAACCGGTATATAAAAAATGTCGTCTCTTACAAGATTTTTATAATCATATAAATAAATCGCTTTCTATACTCATAGCCCCGCACTAGAGTTTTTCCTGTGACGTAGGTGCCGAGAACACAAAGACCAATACAACACTCAGAAACGGAAATAAAAATGATCATTTAGATATCCTTCCAACCGAGACTCGTCGTCATAAATAAAAAGAAAAAAAAAGTCGAATCAAGAACCTCCTCCTTTTTTGAAATCAGTTAAAAACATGGCATAACTTTTTCTACAGTCATAGAGTCCCCACACTAGGATTTTCCTGTATTATGGGTCCTTGACACAAAGACGAATACACAAATACCCTGACCCAGAACAGAATTGTAGTATTTATCTACCTGCTTCAAATTTCGTATACATCGGTACATTTTGAAATGTGATGTCACGAAATTTAGGACCCCTCCCCACTGCACGTATCACGACGCTACACTTAACGCCTCTCTCCCTTATTTTATAACGTAATTTATGAATGATGAAGAAATGTTAGCAAATATTTGATATATTATTATTATTAGTATAAGTATATATAGTATTCGAAGGGGGTACACTGGCAATGCCGCGAGAGTTTGTCCGTAATGTACCGTTCCGCCAATGAAGATAACATGTTGGTGCATGTCAGCACAAGAGCCATGAATCACTTGCGCTTATTCGTCATACGCTTGTTTTCATTATTGCGTATGTTGCTGTGTTTCAAAGCACGCATTTCTAAAATAAGTCTTGAGTCTATAGTCTGCACTTTCTTTTACGGAGTTTCAAAGTCCTCCGAAAACTACGCAATTACATCTGTTTAAAGTCGGAAATTTCGGTCCCATGAAACAAGTGGCAGATTAGTGTTTTGTACGAGATAAGGGAAATTTGCGTTGTTTAAGTGACACTTAAACAACGCAAATTTCCCTTAATTTTCCTTAATAATAAATATCGTTCATTTCACGTATTTCACTAATGCACTATTTCACTATGAAAATTAAAAACTTTAAAGCATTTTTGTTATACAGTGATAAAGCGTTTAGGCTACCTGATGGATAGCAGTAACAATCGTCTACATACATTTGCAATATTACAGGATTCTTCAAGACATCGCCGGCCTTTTGCAACTTTCTCGAAGAGTCTGTTGTCATAGAGCATAGAGAGAATTTATTATTTGCTTAAGGAATCGTAAAAGCCTTAATAACTATTAGTAAAGAGTTCATATCGTGTTGGTAATAAAGTTATATATACAGCATCTTGCTGGCTATTGTTAGTAAAACTTATACACAAAGGAAACTAGAATTATAAGTCAAATACTGGTTTTTACTCCAAAATCTATTATATAGGTGTATAACCAGTATCTTTTATGCTTCTTGTTGTTTTGAATTATCTATATCTATAGTAATATATAGTAATGAGATGGTGTGTGTCTGTGTGTTACTCAATCACGCAAGAGCCACCGTTCCGGTTTACATGAAATTTTGCATGGATGTATGATGCTTATTTAACTGGTCAGTCCTATAGGCTACTCTTGATTTAAATATTTTTACGTTATTTAAAGATAGTCTCCATTTTAGTGACGTCACTACACCCTTTGGTTTCAGACTTTCATATTTCCATTTTAAATATAAACACAACGCTAAAAAATATCAAAGTTTTGATGGCATACACTAGGTTAACATTTAATTTTTTATCCGGAAGGTCTTT
>DWNE01009273.1:0-11000 GCA_018249875.1 Cecropterus toxeus | reverse complement strand
GGTGAAACTCTGCTGGATTCTATTTTGAAAGTGTAATAAAGTGAATGTATATAAGTGTAGTATATAATTTATCGGATTATCGGATAAATAAATTCCTATCCTGTAAAAAGTGTTATTTACTTATGGCCATCAAACCTACTTCTGGAACAATACATTAATTTTAAACATAATTTAACCGACAAAGTTAACAAGGATAATGCATGTCAAGATAACATTTATATTAATAAGTGCTACAATTAGCCACGTCTCTCATAATGTCCAAGGACAAACATAATGCGAGCAGACTGAAGTTTTCCTCGAAATAATACCAGTGTTGTGAGTGTGTTGGTATAACTATTAAAATTATATTAAAAAATTAGAGGGCTGATTATAGTTTGACCTCTAAGATGTCAGACCTCTAAAATATATAATAGACATTTCTATATTTTACAACGTTTGCCTGTTTGTTTGTTTGTTTGTTTAAAATAACATAACGCCAAAAAAGGAAATTCAAAGGAAACCGTATATAATTAGAGTCGGTATAATTACAATTATTATTATAATTAATTATAATTACATATATTACAATTGGTCTTTGTTTGATTAAAATCCATCTGTTTATCAAAATTATTACAATTTAATTATTTTACGTTTTTTAAACGCGAGTGGAAATACCGATCATAACTAGAAAATAATAATTTTCTGATCAAATAATGTCTATCTTACTTTCCCTTAGCTTGCACTGTTGTTAAGCACTAACAGATGAGTTAGTGCCTCCAGAGCTCCAGAGTTAAACCCCGATGTATTTTACCATCCTTTTATATGCTTACTTTATTCTCCTCAACTATGCATAAACCAACATATGTATATCTCGCAGAAATACTGCACTTCCAACAGCCCCAAAGGGCTATAATTCCTTCCCCTTTCCACCCCACCTTGTCTTTCCTATTGAGATATTCGTACAATAAACTGACGCTAAGACATTTTAATCAAAGACTAGTCTCTTAAATCGTACAGGTATCAAAAACCCCACTGCTAAGACTGCTAACCAGAAAAAATATACGTAGTCTGTCACTCTGAAAACTAAGACAATTCCAATGATATGTCACAAACCGTTTGGAATATAGCGCATGCCAACGTAATGGACATACAAACATGCATACGGTCAAATACATTACGGAGGAGGACTGAGATGGTCGCCTCATATAAAAGTAAGTGATATAAAAGTGGGAGTATCCTTGATCAAACTTAAGTACTGAAGAGTGATTCACATTCATCAATGAGATCAACCGGGGAGGTACCACCGCCAAACCTATTTCTAGCGTGATGAAGTTCTTGAAGAACCCTTGTTCTATATGAAGTTGCTTACAGATGTCCTGTGGAGGCAGAAAATCACTTACCATCAGGTGGACTGCACGCTCGTTTGCAATACTTCAATCTGCATCCTTGCATACTTCAATTTGATAAAAAAAAAATGCGTCAACTCAGTAAAACCTTTGAAATGGCCAACAAACGTCCAAACACTCTCACCAAAGTGCCTAATCCCACGCTCTCATCGGAGTAACAAGTTAATCTAGTATGTGGCCTAGCGAACATATCTAATTCGTCACGGGAACGCCATAAATCCAAATAAACCGGAGCTCATCAGTCGCATCCTGCTCGTCGTATTAAATTCGAATTTGACGAATCAGCGCGTTGAACTGCTGGCGTCTTAAATATTTTTGTATCTTCATCAAGTTTTCATTGGACAATCTTAAAAAGGTTATAAAAAGTTACGCTTCCTATAGGTATTCCTGGTAGCAAAATCAAAATCGAAAATGCAATCAACAAAGTTTTAGTATTGGTAGAATCAGTTTAGTTCTACCGAGTACCAGAGGTACCACCGCCAAATGTAATATTTCTAATGTGAAGCAGTTCTTGCGCTAGGTGGAAGGGTGTATTTGCCGGCTCACTTATATATGAGGCGATCATGGCAGTCCTCGTATCTCTGATCGACTTCCGATTACGCTTCAGGAAAGGGTTCTTTTCTATATGAAGTAGCTTTCAGACGCCTATGGGCGACAGTAATTACTTACCATCATGTGGTCTGTATGCCTGCATTAAACCACACTGGAAGGTCCTACCGTTGTGGATGTGTGTGCTATAGATAAACATAAATTTCAATCTATAATAAAGCAGCATAGTGCAGTAGGCGTAACATTTCCCCCAATTTTAGGATAAACAATCTTTCTAATTAAAGAGCCAATGGTAAGAAAAAAATAAAAGATAAAAATGAAAGATGCGTATGAAGCTTAAAATATTTAGATATACGTTTCACTGTGGAATATTCGAACCTTCAAACAAAGAAATAGAATAGACAATCGAAATATTGCGGCGATAGGCGATAATACGCTAATAAGCAATAGTTTTGAGCTAATAATGACATACCTTATAGACATTACCAACGTTTGACTAACTAATGTTAATCTACTTCCAAGAATTCCACATCGAGCAACCAGACTATTTTTATTACAACTAAATGCAGTCGCCTTTCGTGATCCATTAGGCACGCTTGTCAAACGTACGTGTGGCGTTCTTTCAGAATTCAGATCGTTAGTGGTTAGAAAAAAAGTCTCAAAATTGTTACACAAAGCACGATGTCAAGTTCATCATCGTCTGGCACGTGGAACATCTTAACGACCATGAAGTTATGTCTGCAAAAAGTTGCCTCTCAAATTTATGAGTTACATAGCCATCGTTTTTGCCGCGTTAAACGATAGGATGAAGCAAGTGCTAATTCAAAAGTTAATCTATTTTTTATCTAAATCCAAGCTCTTACGGGCAAACATTTTCAAAGATCCTTTCCTAGTGTTCACCTGTAGTATTTAAGAAACATATGTGTAAAATTACATTAGTATTTGTACCAGACTGCATCACGCTCCAAAACATCATTTTTTTGGAGCATGCAGTCTACCTGATGGGAGACTGCATGCTCTACGTGATAACTCCATATGGAACAAAAGCTTTACCTGAAGTCAATTACGGGTGGGTTGATACTAATATAAATGACGCGTCACATGAAATTCAGTCGGCATCAAGACTCTCATCGAAACGCGAAATCTTTTCACGCTAGAAATGGATGTTGTAGAGGTACTTCCCCGATCGAAAAATATTAATTATTTTGTTCTATAGCCGATGTATAGTGCCGTTATACTGTATTGACAACTTACCACACAGTAACATTCAGATACATATAACATAATTGATCAGAAATGTATGATTAACCCTTATTCTTACAACCCTAAATTTACTTTTTTTTACTATTCTCGATTTTATTGTTCTAGTGGTGGTATTGATGCCTGCCTTTTTGATAACTTTTTAATTAAACCAGACAAAAGTAGACTATTCACTGCCAACATCAGTAAAACTGAATGAACTCACACAGTGATTAAAATATAGTGCTTCATTTAGAACAAAGGCTTAATTACATCGATTTGCGAACAGACACGCTTGCAATAGACATAAATTTTTCAAACAATAAAATTATCACATACAAGCGCATAATATTCAAACAAACATGCCCACTTCCGTGCCAAACGTCCGGTTATGTGTTAAGCTGTAATGACAGATGGAGTTCCAGGAACCCATTATGACAGCAAATTGTAATTAAATTCAAATCAAGGGCTTATGTAATATAATGTTTGATGAAGAACTTCAAAAATAAAATTCATGTTATACCAGCGAACAAATGAATTATTGATATTGTCAATATTTCAAGGTGGTAGAACTCTTTGTAGTTCGACTCCAGAAGCACGACACACCAATTTCTGCCTAATAACAGTAGTGTGCTCTGATCTATAGGACGCGGTAAAAGAGATATACCTACTTATCCGAGGCGTCCCATCTTAGTCCTCAGGAGTAGCAACACACCTGTGGCTAATCTCAGGTAAGACTTGATCTTATCCAGGGTTGATTCTAGATGTCCACGGCCGGCATCGTCCATTCACCATCATGTGGACTGCATGCTCGTTGACTACTTGCAAATTGTAAAAAAAAAGAAAATTTATTCGACCCTTAATTATTTATGGACCACCTGCAAAACTAAAGTTCATGCAAATTAGGTCAACTAGGGCGCTATTAGCATTGTCAATATCGAAAAATAATTGCTCCCTTAATTTATTTATGGATTGCCCGTTCTTACCTTTAGCACGAATTTCAGAATGAAAAGGGTCATTTTTAAGGTCACGACCTTCTATAGATGTAGGTTGGCAAACTTTAGACCTTTGAGAAAGTTATTTATAATTTTAGAATAGTTAGGCATAGATATACCACTAGCTGTAGATAGAGGATCCCTTCGTAGTTAGATTTCGTAGGTAACATACCGCACTGCTGCTGCCTACTTTGATGGGTGTTGAGGACGTATCCCGACTTTCGTCTCAAAGGACTTTGAAGGTTCGGTCACACTACCTTTCAGACCAAAGTTCATTCGCGTGTGACCTCAGGTTGATTGCAAATGCAACAAACCCGACCGCTATACTATCAGCCGGACCTCCTCGATCGTTTTTTTTTTAATTGAAGTAGCAAACAAGCATACGGCCCACCTTATGGTAAGAGGACACTATTGCTCGTTGGCATCTGTAATCAACCTCAGATAGAGCAGTCTGACCTGTGGTTGGCCACAGGTGTTGGTACCCTTGAAAATAAGAACGTCTCGGATAAGTATATGTCCCTTAACTATGTCCCTAAATCCAGAACACAACAGTTCTTCACATCGCTTTCCTAGGAAAAGGTACATGTAGCGATGCTGCCTCTACGTCTCTAGATCGAAAAAAGTTTCTGCTTTCATAGGAAAGGTACATGTAGCCATGCTGCCTCTAGGCCTCTGGAACCAACAAAGTTTCTGTTTTCACAGGATAAGGTACATGTAGCGGTGCTGCCTGTAGGTCTCTAGGACCAAAAAAAATCACCACATTTAACTATAAAAAACTATACGTTTGACATTGATTCCATCTTAAAATGGGGCATTTATACTAGGTTATCTGCTATGCCTTGAAATAATACAATAACATAACCCAAACAAAACGAGAAGAGCATCTCATTTTAGGCGTGTCATAGCGAACAATGGTCATCTCGTTTCGCCGGGTCGCGTGGGTGACATCACTCCGTTTATATATACCGGCCGGCGGTCGCTCACGATTCTGTGACCGAGGAACCTTGGTGCATGCACCCGGAGGCCACGATAAGCTGGCTATTTAAAGATGTTGAACAATCGACAAACTTAAGATGAGTCGGTGTGATCGTGTGAAATTGTATTTAATTAATGTTTTTTCTGACAACACGCTAACACTGTTTGACTGACAACGTAAAGGCTGTTTCTGAAAAATGTAATTTGATAAACATTTTGTATGCAAATGTAAGGTACCTAAAGACTAAGCATTATTAAATTCCTACATGTAATTTCATCAACATAAGAACTTTAAAAGCTCATGTATATATTACATATATGTATTTT
This sequence comes from Cecropterus toxeus, assembly GCA_018249875.1. Taxonomy (NCBI): domain Eukaryota; kingdom Metazoa; phylum Arthropoda; class Insecta; order Lepidoptera; family Hesperiidae; genus Cecropterus; species Cecropterus toxeus. The sequence continues at coordinate 5,530 of DWNE01009273.1, read as the reverse complement.
AGCAATAATATTAGGGTTAGGTAAAAATATTTAATCAAAATGCCTTAAAATTTACACGGATTTTTTTTTACTTTTATTAATATGAAGTAGCAAATGAGCAAGCCGCCCACCTGATGGTAAGTGGTTACTGCCGCCCATGGACATTTGTAAGCAACGTTCATAGAGAAATAGGTGGTACTTCCCCGGTCGAACTACATGTTATCTTCGCACGTTAACTTAACACGACGCTTGTTACTTACTAGATAATAAATGAATAGTTATATAGATCGATAGGATAGCTGTATAGATAGCTTAACGCTATGTTGTCGGTAAAGACGACACCATAGCAACACTGAGATATAGGTGTAGCAATTGAACCACCTTTCAAAACCACAAAAAGTTCCGCCACTATAAATTACATACAACACTTTCTGTTTTTTTTTTTGTGCATGTGTAATTAGAGTTGCCAGTTATCTAGTTACCGACCGGACAGTACGATATTTGTAACATGAAAATAGTCATGAAAATTTTGAAAAAAAAATGGAGAAAATGTTGCCTGGTTTTTCGTCTAAAATTCGTCTTTTAAGTACTGCCTCATACGGATGGACAAGTGGTAATTAAAACTAAACTTTCACTTCATTATCCATTATGAAAATAATAAAAAGCTATACCTTTTTTATTCACATGCAAAACCATTTCCATTCCAAAAAACTCTTGAGGCATATACATTAGGATTGCCAACAGAGGTGAAAACTTTAAAATATCTTACGTGGGTATAACTATGTACATACATAGGTACTACGTATACACATAGTATACATGTAGCTTATGGAACGCGTTCGGTGACCATGATGCGAGTTCCATCATTTATTTTCACTCAAAAAGCGTCCAAGGCGCCTAAAGAAGTTACCACTTTAAAAAAAAGTCCGGTTTTTTCCCAACACGTCTGGCAACCCTACCAACGCTACGCAAAAACAATTTCGAGTACGAAACGAACCGAAGCTGCATTCAAAACACGAGGTGACATCACCGGCACTGAACGTGAGGCCGTTACGACCGGTTTTCTTGCAGCCAGTTTAAATCCCAGCCGGGCCGCCTTCGCGTTATTTGGTAACATTCTGGTGCGCCTTATGATCATGCTTGGGGCAATTATTTTCATCCAGTTGAATCGTTATTGGCGTAAGATGATACTTTTAATTCGCTCATCTTTGATACGGTTTACGTCGTAACCAAGCGAAATATGTTAACCGCTAACTTAAGTTTTGCAAAAATGTTATTAGATCGTTTACCTAATTATTATTATTGTTATTCCACGTCAAATAGTAAATTCCATTCGGTTTACGTTTTCTTACGCATGATGTTTTATAATGCTCGTATAAGTTCTATAATTTTCGGAGTACAAAAACTTACGTTGTGACAAGACTCAAAATCGGTAGGTTCTTAGTAACAAATTGAAATTCAACTATATTTAGTGTACAACAGAACTTCAATGTATATACAAAAACTAACGTTAACCCTGCGGAAATATAATGATGTAGCCTAAATATATAAATATGAAATAAATACGAAAATTGATAAATTCGAAAGTAAACTAAGCAAAGTAAAACATTTTTAACAGACAATGTAAAGCGTCAATTACCGTTGTTTAGTACCCTACTAGAATTCAAGCGCTGTTAATAAAACCGAAGAAAAAGTATCCCTGGAAAAAAATCAAAACCTTTCTAATATAATTATACTCCTATCGTATTTGACAGCCGATGCCAACGTGGCACTCACGGTCGTCTGGCTTAGCTTACCTAACAGACCAGTCTAGACGAGGCAATAAAGTATAGACACATAAACATTGGCAAACAACATGGAGATCAAAATCTTCTTTACGAGTTTACCCTCTTTACGCTTGTTTGTTGTACGCTTTACCTCATATTTACGAGTCGATGCCATGAGTTTGTGTAAAAACAGAGACAGTTATCCCAGGCGTTCCAACTTAGTCCTCAGAGGTAGCGACGCCACTTTGGTCTCAAGTAAGATCACCAACTTACTTTACACGCAATCTTCTACTCTTCACTGTCCCATGCTAGACTCAGTCTCCTCTCAGAACGTAAGTGTTTGGGCTTCAGAGGACAAGTGGGCATCACACAACGTTCACTTTTTTGGTTGATCCCTTAATCATCTTTGCTTCTTCATGATTTTCCCTTCACCGATAAAACAACTGACAACTTGTAGGATGATAAAGAAGATATAAATGATAAAAAGCACTTAAATATAAGGCAATTGTGTCACTGCCTACAATGAAGTAGAGCGAGGAATCGATAAGAGAAACATGATTGCTATTGTCACATAAGTGACGAAGCGGGAAATTAAATATGCTGGATGGATAGAAAGACAAGAAGCATTGTCAGCAGCCCTCCATGTTACAGGCGAGAAGAAGCGAGTAAAAAAAACCCTTCAAAAATTTTAGAGACTATTCATCTTCCTTCATAATATCCTTCCCTTATAGCAGGGTCAGAAAACATCAGAGAATTTTCAAATGTTTTTTTTTTTCCGTTTCGATTACATGACTACATTACTTTTTACAACATTTGGACTTCTTCTCCCTCCTTTAACAAAGTTATTGCTATGATTATTTATAAGCCTTAAAACCTAAACTTTTATTATTTAGAATGAATTTATTTCGCTTAATACCATTAAGCTTCCTCCTTCAGACTCTGTCCATTAGGTCAGAGTACTTCATCTATGACCAAAATTCGTAAATACCGTAAGACAAAAAAATACAAAATTAGTGGATCAATTACTTTGACCGTTTATCTGAAACACCAAAACAGTTTTAACGTTTCATGCTAATGTGAATGACATTATGATTTTTTACGCTAATTTTGCTATTAGAACTGGTTGCAATTTTACGATTTCCGGTTGAAATTTTATTTCGGCTATTTGCAAGATTAAGTCACCTGCCGGAAATTTATGAGTCCATTTATATTTTTTTGCTTTCAGATATAACTGTTATGACAAGCAATTTATTGATTATGTCTAGATGATATCATTAAAGTGCTTGCAAATTAAATTATATATAATGTATATGATAACGTGTTGAAATTTTGACTAGCGAACTAAAAATAGAATGGTGACTTGATTTATCCTCAATTATAAGTAGTCCTGATATAGGCAAATGTGCAATTATAATTGGCATAAAGTCATTAAAATCATTGTCATTTCCTGCAAACGCAACACTTAGTTTCTGAGTTACAATTCAGGTAGAGCTCCCGTGTTGAATGAAATTAATTTCAAGTGATCTAGAAAGGCAATAATCACATAACATCAGGTGGATTACGTCATTCTTGTTTTCTACTTCCATTAGATAAAAATAACAATAAAATAACGAGTGTAACGATATTTAAATACGGAATTAATTCTTGAAGCATCTACGCCAAGACCTAAACCTTTCCTGGCGACGCATCAGATCAGATAGTTGATGCTGCCGATTGGGAAGCGAATCGCCTTTCACAACAATAATGGCCGACGATTGGAGATGCCGATGAGATTGCGGTTCGTCGAACTACGACTATTGCGTCAATACCAGATGTGGAACCGGCGGGCACAGCTGCCATTAATAATCCTATGAATGAACTTGATGGAGACGAAATCGGGGTAAATCGACGTCAATTATGTTAATTTTCTGTGTAATGGTAGTAGCAAAGTAATGTGAGGCTGCAAATTATCTATGTTAAATTATCCATGAACATCCATCACAAAGTCCAAACAGAATAAGGAATGTCCAAACAGAAAGGAAGAATTGAAAAAGACTTGATTTTCTCAATGTTATATACTGTTATGTACTTCGTACCGTATATAGGTATATATAAATTATATGAAGTTTTACACTGACAGAAGTGTCATTAGGCGGAAGGTTCTTACTCTAAGCGAAAATGGAAACCGCTAAGGCCTCAAACTACGAAAAGTTTCATAAACTTTGATGGCTGTTGGAAATAGCCAAAATGTACAAATAATCGCTGAATCCAAACAGGTTTTATCATCAGGTAATGCACGAAACTAACGAGTTAATGAGGCAAGATTTGAAACAAAAAACAGTTAAAAACAAATCAAGGAAAATAAGATGTCTATTGGATAAAGAGATCAGAGGTCAACGTACTGCGATTATCGCGATAGTGGTAAATGCTGTAACCACTTTATTGACCTTAAGAGGAATTAGCGATGGAGCTGATATTAAACAACGGTGAAAATACTATTAGAAAGGCGGTTAATTGAGTTATAACAACTTATTTATATTGATGTATGTTCAAAGATATATCAAAAACAATTATGGCGCTAGCGTATTTTTTATCAGTTTTTAGTAGCAAACGAGTATGCAGTCCACCTGATGGTATGTGGTCACTGCCGCCCTCGGACATCTATAAGCAACTTCATATAGAACTGGGGTTCTACCTGAAGTCGATCATAGATGCACTGCTACCTCCGAGTTCTTAGATGGTCGCCTCATATATAAGTGAGCCGGCAACCTCACCCTTGCAACGAAACGCAAGAACTGCTTCACGCTAGAAATAGGTGTGGCGGAGGTACCTCCCCGGGCAAACCACATTGGTTCTACCACCTGGTAAATTAATATCATTATACGTGTACATTGCTTGTAAATTAACTAAAAATCATTACAATTAAACTGATATAGTAAATACAATTAAGCACTACAATCTTAATGCAATGTTATTTTGGTAAATGAACCAAATTATAAGGAAAATCTAATTGAATTAATAATATTTTTATGGTATAAGTTCCTATTTTACACAGAGAAACCCAAATATATTTTCGAGGTTAAAAGTTCAGTCTAAAAGCCAATAAGAAAGGGGACTTCGCATGAACTACATAAAGGAAACGTCCAAAAATACTGTTCCTATTTAGGTATACTTTACCATCGCTTTAAACTTGAAAAAGCGAACTAACTATGTATCTAATTATACCATATCATAATTGAGTACCATTTCATAAAATAACTGCGAATAATTGCCTCATTACGCAACGATTAATTATGAACATACCAAAGCGTTACAAAAAAATAATCTGCATTACATTTGTACAGCGACCACCGCGTCATTCCAATAATAGCACAACGATTACAATGTACTGGTGTAATAATAATTTCGCAGTAACTGCAAATTGAGTCACGGTATGAGGTAATGGTGTTGAAGGGTTACTGTAAACATTGATTTTGCGTCGAATATCAATTTAATTTTTACCCGACTGCGTCCGAACGAGGGTAATGTTTTTCGAGCGTATGTATGTATGTTTGTTTGTATTTATGTCCATTTCTTATATACATATATATACCATTAGAATCGTCTCAGTTTGCATAGTGACATAGGCTTTATACATTTTTTTTAAATGGCGCCCAGAAATGGAGGAAAAAGATATTTTTATTTTACTATTTTAGACAATAAGTAAGTAAAGACAGTAAGTAACTCGGCCCTGTTCTTGAATTATATACCTACAGACGCGCTGGGCGAGAGTTAGCGTTAGGGCTACCCGCCTGCTATTTTTTAAT
>DWNE01009272.1:0-11001 GCA_018249875.1 Cecropterus toxeus | reverse complement strand
GTATGTGTGTAGGTGTTCTATACATTAAACACTGATTTCGCATATTATACGTCATGCGAATAATGAGGCGACGTACCCGTTTGATCAAATTGTGTCAAGGGAAAACCGTGTAAACCTGAAATTAGACTGGGGTCTTATTTAATTAGGTTCCTATTATTTGAACTGTAATAAAGCGCTGATAATATAATATTTACTAAAGCAAATAATGAGTACGTTCTAATTCAACAATCACTTAAATAAAAGCAATTGTTTGTGCTCTATTTTTATTGATTATATGTTAGAGTCACCAAACGCGACTAACATTAAGCGTAAGTCGATCGCGTGTACTAGAAGTTTAATAATATTAAAATATATGGGTCTGTTTAGGTGTATAAATTGTTTGATGAAGCAGACTGCAATACGAACTGGTGGAATTGCACACAGTAATGCTCAAATCCGTTACGCTCGGCGTCTCTCTCCGATGCCCGACAAAGCACTATGACGGCATCCTTATCGCTCCGCAGCGCGTTGGCTACAATAAAAACTGGTTGTTATTTTTAACTCGTGGGCTGGGCGAGCCGGCAACACACTGAAAGCCCTTCCGTTCCAGGTTCAGTGTTATTTATTTACAGTTGCCAATCAAACTCTTGATAAATCGAATATACGCATCCACGTGAAATAATTTCACGTACTAACACGTTCTCGTCGGATTCCCGATGTTTTCGCCGAATATTAACAAAGTAATTTGTACATATTTGCAGGATAAACGAACTTCCTTTGTTCGAGTTTTCCGTGATATACCTTCGTACATCACTGCAAATTAGGCCGGTGTTTCGTATGGACGACCTAATTAGGGACCTCCGGAAATATATTATATGCTACGCGGATGTAACTATGGTATTAATTTGTTATTCTCGCGATATTCAGTAATATTATACTATAGTGTGCTGTATGCTATTTGGCATCAGTTTTACCGATGATATGGTATTAATAGTCAAATCACAAATTTCATCTATTCATAATCATGAATGTCACCGAATTGTATAGATAGAAGTAAGATTTAAAGTGATGTTTCAAACTCTTCAGAGTAGCGATATCACAATGGTGCTGCTCAGCTTTTAAAAGCTATTGGACTAAAAGCCTTATTTAAGCCATCTTCGAAGGCAGATTCTGTCTGTAAGAATTCGTGTTAAATGTATACAATTCAAAACCTGCTGTAAGTTCAGGAGGTTTTTGGTCTTTGTTCAAGACTCCAATTTTATAAGATTATCGTTTTAAATTTAGCTATACATATTTTAACCGTTCTGGAAACCTAGTATAAGTTCTGAAAAGAAGCGCAGTAGATCAACAAATATGAAGCAATATTCTTATTAGATAAAAAAAATTGAATTTCTCGATTTTAATTTGCATTTATTAGCATACTGAATTCTTACAAGATAATTTGAAAATTCATCAGCTGAGCATTATTGTAAATAAGCAGTGAACTTTTAACTTAATCTTTGTAGGTATATGGTATACAACTACATTCGGCGATAACTCGTGTGTAAAGGAAGTTGACATACAGATAAAGAATACAAATAAATGAATGAAATTTGTCATTTCTACAATACACAGTTGCTGTACCTACAATAATATACTATGTACAATTTTTTGATAAAACTGTCTCACTGAATTGCTATATGTTTTGTATTCTTTCGGTACAACAGTGTTTGAAAGTTAATAAGTATGTATAAAAAATCTTTGCATTTATTGATGTAGATAAATTTGCATATTCTTTGCGTAATTTAGATCACATTAGTATCAATTACAATAGGGCTGCCGTAGTTGTAATATGGAAAAACGCATAAACTTAAAACCTAATATACCCAGATATTTGGGTGAAGTTGGAATTATTTCCGCGGGCTCTTTTTTTGGGCATGTATTTATGTCATATGTACATATAATCATGGCAGCATACGCTCGTAAAGTTGGCTTGGATGCGGATTTCCAATTAATTAATAACTAGTCTTAATTTATTGATGTACATTCAATTATTTTTATTTAAAATAACAATCGTAAAAGGAACTAATTATGAAACCATACGGGACTAATAGATAATGAAATTTAGATTATTTCTATCCGGATGTAATCCTGTGGACAAGATTCTAATTGGACAATTGATTTTTGGCTCTATTTATAAACGCTCCAACCTCATTGTGATAAATGATATGAAGAGGAGACTTGAATAATTTACGAGTCGTAATTCCTTACTAGCGATGCCTTATCTTGCCGTGGAAGAATCCAACCGATCCCAGTAGTTCCATTAAACAGTTCCATGATATCGGGGCGTACATAAATTGCTGGTATCGCGAGGAGCGGCTGTTGGAAATTTGGAATTCAGCCAGAATCATAAAGAGCGGTGTAGTCCGCGTGTGTTGTTATGAGCCCCGTGTCCTAAATTTCGTAGCTACATTATTAAATATTTATTGAATAACATACAACATCCACGGGCTGTTAATCTGAACTCGAGTGGTTTTTTTATATATTACACGTGCTTGTTTTCTTAACGGTTACACGTATCGTGGGTTAAGGGTTCGTTTGATTTGTCAGTAATGCATTGTCGAAATATTTACTAAATAAAATCGAATATCTGTGAGTGATAGTTGCTAAAGCTATGCTGCCGCATCTTGTCGATTCAGCTACTAAACAGTAGCACAATTCGCTGCTGCTAAAGCAAAAAAGTGATGTGATGGCCTAATGGTTAAACACGGTCTTTTAATCGAGGGTCCGATGATCGAATCCCAGGCACGCACCACTGATATTTCTAAAATGATGTGCGTTTAGAATTTTATATCACTTCATTACGGTGAAGGAAAACATCGAGAGGAAACCTGCACACCTGAGAGTTCTCTAAAAATACTTTTCGTTTTAGAACCCTTTGGTTCTCAGAGGTGTGTGAAGCCTTCCAATTCGCATTTGGTCAGCGCGGTGGACTATCGCCTAAAACTCTCTCATTCTGTGAGAAACCCCGTGCCCAGCAGTGGGACAATAATGGGTTGATGAAAGTATATGTATCCAATGTAAAGAATATGTATCCAATATCCAATCAAGTGTCAATTGTTTGTGCGTCTCTATATCTTTTTGCATACGCTACATATTAGTCGAGAAGAACTTGGCAGTAGCGTTAGCCACTACTTAGTCCAAAGCTCTATCATCACACGTCATCAATGTGATCTCTTACTTCTCTATCTTCTTATTTCTTTATAAAGCTGTAGTTTATTTAAAAAAAATGTATGTCGCTCGTACAATATCCTCGCTCGTTCAACTCCTTGTTAATTTATACTTTAGACTTAGTTTTGTTTGATACACACGTATGTAACCGTATATCTGGCGCTAGGGTGATATAATTCTATTTACTAACTATAACTGTACAATAGTTACATAAATAGTTCTGTGAGTTTCGCACTTCATTGCGAGCTCATTTTATGTGCGTACATGAATTTGTCAAAGATTTCCTCATTGAGTTTTGACAAAAGAAATAGTCTCTTAATCTAATTGAATAGTAAATTAGGTATTATTTCGGTACATGTTTAATTACTCCTAACAACATTAATAAAATTTAAAAAAACTCATACGAAAGTATCCAGTCTAAATTAATAAGTATATACAAGTAATGTAATGAATAATTTACCAGTCGCTACAAAATTGTCTTACCACAAAAGTTGTATGAATGTTTTATGCATTCGCAATTATATAATAAAAATGTTCTTTGTTCCACGAAAAAAAATTAAAAAGAAAGAATAAATAAATTAATAGAAATAATAATGCATAATTCAAAAGATAACTATATTTATATACCTTACAAGAATAAGAAATAGTGGTAAAAATAGAAAATTAAATCGTTTCGTTCCAAACGAGGTTGATGGAACATCTGGAAAATCCTGCTCTAGCAATTAAGCGTCTTAACCCATCAAAGAGGATCAACGTAAATGCTTGTCTTGTTGTTTTCTTGTTAAAGAAAGAATTTTATAATACTCTTTTATTTCTAACCTCTACCTTTAACTTGTAATACTGTGCAATACAAAAAATGCTCTTTCTTCAAATTATTATTTATAGAACTTTAAGATCTGTTTATTAAACTATTGAAATTCCTTTTTCATCAGAGGTGTGATGGTCGTTAGCAAGGTAATACAATGATATAGAATGTCAAAATGTGTGTGTTGTTGCAGCCGTGCGAGCGGACCGCATGCGAGGCGGACGCAACAAGTTCGGCCCTATGTACAAGCGCGACCGCGCCCGCAAGCTGCAGATGATGCGGCAGCGGCAGATCGCCGTGCAGACGCTGCGGGGCTCGCTCGGCGACGGCGGGCTGGTGCTCGGCTTTGGCTCGCCGTACGCCACGGTGCCCGTGAAGCAGGAGATCCAGATCCCGCAGGTGTCGTCGCTGACGTCGTCGCCGGAGTCGTCCCCGGGGCCGGCGCTGCTGGCCGCCCAGCCGCAGCCGCCGCAGCCGCCGCCGCCGCCCTCGCACGACAAGTGGGAGACCCACTCGCCGCACTCGGCCTCGCCCGACGGCTTCGCCTTCGACGCGCCCGCCACCGCCGCCGCCACGCCCTCCAGCACCGCCGAGCCCACCAGCACGGAGACCCTCCGAGTGTCGCCCATGATCCGCGAGTTCGTTCAGACCATAGACGATCGAGAGTGGCAGAATTCGCTATTCGGACTCTTGCAGAGCCAAACCTACAACCAGTGTGAGGTCGATCTCTTCGAGTTAATGTGCAAAGTGCTGGACCAAAACTTGTTCTCTCAAGTGGATTGGGCGCGAAACACCGTGTTCTTTAAGTATCTAAAGGTGAATTCTCAGATAAGTATGCATTCCCACCCCTACTCCCGAACCTCATTCCGGTGTACACCAAACTTGCCAGCGAATGTGCTCGCATCGCCTTGCGATATTCATGCGTTCACTCATAATTGAGCATTGCGAATGTTTATCATGTGTAATTTGTGCGTGCGGATAGAAGTGAGATGCGTGTGTGTGAGTAGGGGCTCATGTGACGCATAGGATGAAGCGATCGATCCGCCGCGCCGCCCGCGCCTCGACGCGCCTCAGCAATTGGGTCAAGTTCCCACGACAAGCGTGCCGCTCGCCGTTGCCGTCGCGTTTCTATTCTACTCGTATACAAACGTGCTTTACTACATTAATACACACTACGGCACGTTACGTAAGCTAATTGATGCTCTCGATCCACCGATCCGACACATAAATGATGCTCGGATGCGAACCAGTTAGGCGCGTTTTGTGTCGTGAATCCGAATCGTTTGTTGACGATTTGTGCAAGCGCACTGTTAAACAGGTCAGGATTTTTTTCTCAGCCGTAACACGTTTTCTCGAGAGCTCAGTGACCGGTAGCGATTTATGCGTGTCGTGCGGGAACCGAATCGATGACGGGGTTAGCGACGAGGGTTAGGTGCGGTGCAGCGGCAGCGACCACCGTACCTTGGTCGTCGTACGCTTACGCAAGAGCCGCAGCCAGTCACGTGGTCGTGCGACGTTGCCGCTCATTACACTTAGCCCGTCTCACTCCAGCAGACACACTCCATTCTAGCAATTTTCATTTGTGCTTAATGACGCGGCTTGTTTACGACCCATTCTCAGAATTAGGACGGCGGCGGACTTACACGAATATTGATCACGAATGCACGCGAATGTTTACGGAAACGGTTGCCGAAAAAAATCCCTTTTCCGCGTCCGGCACGACGCATCGCGTCCGGCGTCTAAAGTTTCGAGCGTAACAGTCCATTTAAATCGGTAGGTCGATAAGGGAACGCGTCCGAGGATGTATGGCGCGAGAGGAGCGCCGAGAGCGGTGTTGATGACCTACGCTTTCTCCAGACGGATGTGATGTAACGGTATGGCGTGCGGGGCGGCAACGCTGCACTTTCGTCGGCGCACTTGACACAGTGCCCGTGGCCGACTTGCCGCGAGAAAGCACTTTTTACCGCGCGCGTAACCGTCGGTAACGGAGACGCAACTAGTTATGCGGCCTTTCTTCGCTTTCTCTTACATAACGTATTACCAGTTACGATTAGTCGCATAACAACACGATGAACTTGAACGGTCGATGACGCTGCACTGATTGTACACGTTGTTTGGTATTAACGTGTTTATTTTTTGATTACTGTAGTATGCGTCTGCTTTTATAATAGCTTAATAAACGGCTCTATTGAAGGATTCTTTTCAAAAAAAAAAAATGAAAAGTTCGGAGAGCTTTGATGGCGTTCACCGTTTTACTGTATATGTCTTAATATTATTCGACTTACGTATGAGTTTTCGTGCAACGTAACTGAACAATACTAGCTCAGTCTCCCGAATCGTGACTTTCAAAATGTTATTGTTATACGAGTAACAAATTGGTAATGCACTGTAATGTATGGCCAAATTTGAAGGTAAAAATAAACGGTAAACTATTTCGTCTATTGCTTGTCTCCTTCCCCGGTCTAGATATTAGCTAACTGCTCGTTTCGAAAGAACTAATAATCACAATAAGTCGTTAGGTAAATTTACCGCTGTACACATTCGACATTTCGGCATGACCGGCTACGCAGTTCGGCCTACATTTTAAAGTTATCTAATATAGTTAGCGTTTATTTGTAACAACTTTAAAAACAATTATGTATTTAAAATTAATACACGCGTAAAGTTTAAAATATACTGCTTTTTTGGAGACTAAATATGGAATAAGACGCTACTTTTGTATTTATCATTAAATATGTTACATATAAATCTCGTGTTTTTTAAATTATATATATTTCAAAATAATACTTACGATAAAATTAAAAAAATATCAAACATTTAATTTATTGAACTCCTCGGCGGTTGTATTTCTTTAATGATAAACTAAGGTTGAAAGTGACGAAAAACTTATCAAGGTTCAATAGAAAATCATAATTTTCGTTCATTGATGTATTCGTTCTATAATTCTGTCAACTGAAATTATATCGCTCTGTTAATATCCATACCACGGGACGGCCGTAAGATTCCTAGTATCGTATCTAGTCGCGCCATATTAATTTGACGTGTTATCGTGTGTTATCTGGCACGCGACTTTGACCTAGATACAGCGTAACTGAGTGCCGACAAGATGAGAAGTCGAGCCAAGATGGCCGCTCCAAGGGAATGCTAACCACTGTCCCGTATCAAAGATGTGATGTCCTACCGGCTGTACTATTAATATCCACTTCTAAATAGACGGTACAGAAACGAAATGAACTTTTATTTTGACCAAAGGTGTGTTCGAGAATGACGCCATTCTATGTGGGTTAAATACGTGTAATAAATCAACTTTGTTCTTCGAATGCCGAGTGGCTATTAATACTCGTGTAATTTCGATTCAATCAAACGTTTCCGAGATAAATTTTGATAGGTTAGATACGTAGTTAGATTTTGACAGTCCGATCTCGATTCATCGTTGTGCAAGCGGCGTGCGGTGTGGCAATAACTCGGAGCTCTAAAATTCAGTTGTAACATTTCGTAAACGGCAAATTTAACGCGCTCGCGTACCGCCCCGTGTATTCTAATGCAACTCGATAGAATGTGGGTCACGGAACGACGCCGTGAGTCGCCCGCGACTTGTCAGATAGCTGTTCTGTTCGAGATAATACGTTAAGTTGTTGTTCTACGCTATTCCTGCGGATATTTAAACAAATTAATGTCCGACGGTTTACCAATTACGAGCCTATCACGTGTAAAATCGATACATCGGATCATGACGCTTTACTATCACACATTCATCTCCTCACTTTATCCTCCATCCGTCAGACCGTACGTTAGATCATTTCTCTATATCTGAAGAAAGTAGTCAAAAAGTCCAGTAAATTAATCGAATAGAGTAACGAGATAGTACTGTATGTAATTGTTGATGTATATTGCCTTGCCAGCGAATTATGCGCAATTGATTCCTGCTAATGCAATGACTGATGTTAGTTTAGCGCTCCAAAAAAGCTATTTCGTTACTCAACGTTGCTCTAACGACGGTCGCTATCTCCCGCCGGCATCTCGACATAGTGCCAGCTTTGCACTTGTTGCAATGCGTTTTTCGTTTGTTGCAGGTCGACGATCAGATGAAGCTCCTGCAAAACTCTTGGTCCGACATGTTGGTCCTCGACCACTTACATCAGAGGATGCACAACGGCCTGCCGGACGAGACAACGCTGCACAACGGACAGAAGTTCGACCTACTATGCCTAGGCCTCCTGGGCGTGCCCTCCCTCGCGGACCACTTCAACGAGCTCCAGAACAAGCTGGCCGAACTCAAGTTCGACGTTCCAGATTACATCTGCGTGAAATTCTTGCTTCTGCTAAATCCGGGTCAGTATATTGGCCAACAATCATAAATTAGTCTTACGAAAAGCCCGAAGCGAATGAATATTTTTGTGTGTATTTTTGTTTGCAAGTTGTTTTAATAAAATTTGGTTTTATGACATTTATGTTAATGCTACGGAATGTGACGTGCGATAGTGCAACGCCGCCTTGGTCCCGGTTAGTTTTGAAGTGTTGTCTTGACATTTTCAGATGTGAGAGGCATCGTTAACGTGAAATGCGTCCGGGACGGTTACCAGACGGTGCAGGCCGCGCTCCTCGACTACACGCTTACCTGTTATCCCTCGATACAGGTGAGTTGCTGTTTTACCTAGGAAGCGAAAATACTGGATCCTATTTGGAGAGGCAAAAAAATTGAGGCAACATTCAGACAGTCGGATTGTACAACAATGGTAGTTTGCATTAATTGCATATTTTATGTTACGTTTCGGAGAATTTCGCCACGTTTATAATGCGTTATTACTATGAAAGTAGCGTATTATCTGTTCTAACTCTCTTGGTCTCGATTGAAAGATTTCGCTTTGTCTGAGCAACATAATTTTATTGCTAACTCCACAGGCTTTACGAAACTAAAAAAGCTGCGATAGTGACGAAATTAAGCTTTTTACATACACCGTTTATCATCTTGTTGTGGACCTCAACTGTTTTCATTTTAACATAGATCACATACAATGAAATCAATGCATTTATGTACTATCGTTTTATTTTTTACATGCAATAAATTTCAACAATTTGCAGTTTCCATTTATATCCTAAAAAAAAATCATCCCAAAAAACTCATACACGAAACTCTTCATTGAGCACAAAAATCTCATATGTCCTCCCATATAAATACGTAATGATAGAGTTTAAATACCAGGTTCATATATGTGAGGTATATTCACGGTGACAATTTGAAATTACAAATGTATCATAGACACTACAACCATATTAAATAGGTATTTTTTTCTCATAGATCGAAGTAGAACACGAGCATGCTGTCTCCGTGACATCATCAGGACATCTGTCAGCAACTTCTACAGAACAGGGGTTCTATCTGTTGATCATAGATGCGTTGCTACTCCCGAGGACTAAGATGGTCGCCGCATATATAACTGAGCCGGCAACTACTACACGCTAAAATAGGTTAGCAATTGTACCTCCCCGGTCGAGCAGTGGGGAAAAACCTGGAAAAAAGTTCATAAATTCAAGGCAACATTGTTTAATTCCAGGACAAGTTCGGCAAGCTGGTGATGGTGGTGCCAGAGATCCACGCCCTGGCGGCCCGCGGCGAGGAGCATCTCTACCAGCGACACTGCGCGGGACAAGCGCCCACGCAAACTCTCCTCATGGAAATGTTGCACGCTAAGCGCAAGTCAGTATACGAGTTGTCTTGGGAGATGTCCGTTAATTACGTGAGGGATAGGGGGAGTAAGGGGGGCGGTCTGTTTTTTTCTTGCAAGTAACGGTGTTGACTGAGGAAACTGATTTTGAGCAATTCCACGTGTGAGCGGCGGGGAGGGTCGAGACAAATCTCATTACATCTCATCACGAAAGGAGGGGGGTGGTCTAAAATCTCACGTAATTAACGGGCGCTCCCTTGCCATCGGCAACCTTGCCTGGTTGTTAGATATTTGTCCCTTAATGAAAACGGTTAAAAGACTGTTTTTTGCCAAATTGACTTCTTTCACCAAAACTGGTAAAAAAAATGTTTTTTTTTAATACGGAAAGCTGAGACCAATGGATCCCGTTTCAGAAAAACTTTCTAGAAAATGAGATTATTTGTCGTATATTATTTTTTATATTATGAAAAGTTTTCGTTATTGGTAACAGGTGTGGTAGAAGTCAATTAGTCAAAGTCACTCATTACCTGTTTTATTTACGGGCAACGATATAAGTCCGTACCGGAGGCAGTAATCTTGCCCGGTTGCTGAGTAACATGACTCCGCTAGAAGAATTCTTTCATGGAGATATTGCACACTATGTGCAAGTGAAGTCACGTGGGCAACCGTGCAAGGTTGCTCGGCGATTGCTTTTTAAACGGAGATACTGCACTTCAGGAGCACGAGACGGCAACGTCACGTCGGTGACCTTGTATGCTTTTTTATGACGAGGCCGCACTTCAGGCCTAAGTCAGTAGTCATAGTCAATAGTCACGTGGGCAATCGAGCGATGTTGCTACAAGATGTACTCAGTAAAGTCGGCGATCGTAAGAGATAGCCTGTTGATAGATTTTTTCTAAATCAGCAAATGATTCTACTACATTTTTTAGATATTTTTATTTTTAACGATGTAGTAACCCCACGTGGTCGATAAATATCTATTTTAAATATTTTTTTATGTATTTTCGAATCGTTTTATGAATTACATGCAGTCAATTCCAAATAGGGCGAGATCCTGAGGTGGTCACAAAAGTGTTGCGAAATCTAAATTGGATCACTTTGTATGTGTCTGCCTTGCAACACTCCTAGATCCGAACATTGCAAAACGATCACTGTGGCTATAAGTACAAATTATAACACGCATTTGGTAATCAGATCAAAATTATATCTAAACGAAATATATTTATATATTTTCGACTGTTTTTATTATTGTTTGACTTAGCTCTATGTTTGTTTGACCCACCAAAGTGACTAACGCTATAGCTTTATATCTGACTTCAAGTAAATATTCAGACTGACTTG